>OZ022263.1:1715000-1770000 GCA_963978885.1 Nemotelus pantherinus
ATATATACAGAATTAGGCCAGTTTTCATTGCTCTTTTGGATCCCAAGAGCAATTGAAATTATTCTTTCAAACTCCTGAAAAAGAAATTCCAGTAAATACGAAAATAGTTTTTAGGTCTTTTTGGTCTGCAAAACCATTTGCTCGTTAATATTTAGAAGGTATTTAGAAACCCAAGGACCTTACCTTTATTCTGTCAAAATGCATTATTGTATCTTATAGCTGGCCCCAACTTATAAATTCAAACTTCGTCAACAAATAAAATTGATATTATATGAAGTAAAAGAGAAAAGTAAAATAATTTATACTTGCTGCAAGTGGAAACGGGCTCTACCTTTGATTAACTGATTGTGCAATCAGTTTGAGTTTTCAGCAGTTCGCCTGTAGTTTTTCTATCACATTCACCTTTTCTATCATATTACTATTTGCTGGACTATGAAATTAATCTTTCAAGGACATTATAAGTCTGTTCCCTAACTTCTCGGGTATAAGCTTTTTGGGTAAAAACTTACTTCTATTGTGGGAAAAATTTTATCAGCTAAAAATTTAATAGGGAATTAAATAATTAGGTTTGCGACTACATGAAAACTGGAATCACTTTGCCAGAAACCACAAGCAGAAAAGATTCTGGTAAATTCTTGCAAGAGCGGAAGCGCTGATTTCAGCAAAAATGGCGTAATTTTTTGGTAAGAGGAAAGTTAAACAACGCAAAACTGAGTAAGGGAACGGATACAATAGATAGGGGCTAAAGAGAGCAGACACAATAGTTAGGAGCTGAAGACAACAAGCGGCCACCTTATGAAAACAGTACAAATATACTAATTGTGATACTGAAAGACTGTTTTGTGTTTAATTAATAAATTTATTTATTGTACTGAATTGTGGTTAATGCACACAGGTGTAGGGTTCATTAACGAATAGTGAATAAACACTAATGGATACAAAATAACATAGTGAAATCGACTGACAACGTTTGGATGGAGATGAGGACAACAATCAAAACCGTTGTGAACACGTGGTTGGTCGACTGAATATACGACAAATGCCAGGCTGCATTAGACCATTCAAACAGTCTCTCGAGAGCGAAATATTAAAGCCTCCGACGAGTAGACTAGAAAATCATTAGAAACGGAAATATGAAGCAAAACGGGAGAGCCACCAATGTTGAGTTGCGGAAGCTGCAGAGAACTGGTCACAAAAATACTAGTGTCCAAAAACTTATCAAACAATATTGAAAAATATGTTGAAATATCACCACGAACAACCATATTTTACTAACACAACAGTTTCAGTCAAGTAACAATCATAATAATTTGATGTATTTGATTTTATATAAATAAATCAGTGCATGTGTAAACTGAAATACATGACATGGCAAACATAATAATCGCAATATAATTATAATAATCATAAAAACACTATCAAAACATTCGTTTCTTCTTATTGCTTGAATCAACATCATTGCATCATTTTTAATATACACATTCTTCATCAATAATTTTCTTTAATCTCTCTTTTGTTATCTATCGCTAGAAGAAATAACGAATGATGCGCTGAATAGCAGCTATTTCTTAACGATCATATATATATATATAAATTTGACTCTTTTTAGTTTTTTTTCAATCATCTTGTTCAAGTAAACATACATATATTATGTGTTGTTTAAAAATACGTTGATATATTAATTTGATAAAAATAAAAAACAGCAGAAAAAATCACGACTTGTACAATATTGTGTGATGGTTAAAAATTTTCAATCTTAACAACTAAGTAAAATAACATGTAAAAATATTTTAGCTTTTGTTTAGGTTACTATATTTAGTTCGGTGTAATGAAGAGAAACATAGCTTTCATTCGCCAGTAAATTGTTGTTCTTTGCTCTGAATGATCATGGTGAAAATGACTAACAAGTGATTTTAAACTAATTGTTGTTTTACACAAACATTTCACATAGAAGAAAAATTAAGACTATGTACACAAGGCTAATAACATAACAAAACAAGATACATTAATGATAACTATGTTTGATTTCACCGCAACTGTTAAAAAGTTTTTACAGTTGTGGTATGTGAATGGCTGGTTTTTGAAATCTAGCAAATTTCGATTACTTTTTTTTTAGAATTTGAGGATTTTTGATTTGCATTTATATTCACTGAAATTAGAAACGGACAATAGTTTTTATACTTAAATAACCGATATGATTGATCATAGTGCTCCAATATGAGGTACAGTCCTAGATACAGTACTTCTATGATAAGCTTATAGCGTTTATATGGCATCGTTTACCACACCGTTTAGCACTTACTGAGGGTTTATCGTATTATAGTTGTGTTTACAAAAATATTTCAACTTAATCATAATTTTGTGTTTCATTTAAATTAACTGCAGTCGAAATTGTTTTCTGCCTGTCTCGAATGGAAGGCTAAATGAAACACTGACTATTTACACGGTTGCTTTCAGGTCTAATCCACAATGCTACGTAGATCTTTCAGCGAGTTCAGTAGAACGATCCGCACCAGGTATCGACTGGATTCAGTATAGAGCTGGCATGGTGGTGTGGTATTATAGGCCGATGCGGTACAGTACTAGAAGAAGCCGGCAAGCATTGGAAACAATAGTTGGCACCGTAGTTATTATCCCAGAATTGTTGACCTCTGCACTGAAATCGAACTGCGAATTCGATTCGCTGCCCCACGTGCAACGAATTGCCGAACAACACAAACGAAAACTTATCCGAGAATCCATCACAGGAGTTTTGCACATAATTGGCTTTTAGATCGGCTAAGCTACGCCATCCGTCCAGTGAGTACCGTATGTGCACCGATTTGTGGAAATCTAAATTCCTCACCCGTACGCAGCCTGTTATGGTTAGATTAATCGTATCAGTCACAGCCGCATTCTCTAGGCAAACCTGCTTTTCGCGCACAATATCCAGGAATTTAGGTAGGCCACCAGGTTGCTGGAAAAGCGGCATCAGCATCTTTTCCAATCGTGGGCCCAATTGCACGGAAGGTTCGATCGCGTCAAGTACATCCAGATCTTCATATGCAGACTTCGGTACTGTCGGAATTTCGTCAAGAAAAGTTTTCACGTCGGCCAAATCCAGACCCAAGACATCGGCAAACCTGACAATCTTCTTCCGACCCGGCGTGCCCGGTGGGGTTTTGCCAGTTTTCAGCGACGAACATCGCCTCACTCTTTGTGGTCTGCAGTCTTCATCATCATCCGTATCTAAGGCTGATAATTGCTTTCGATCCGCAGACTCTCTCTGATTGGCCTCTTCAACTTCTGCCTTGGTTCCCTTCTGAGATTCGTTTCCCGGTTCCGCGTTCTCTATTACCACAACCAGTCCGTCCTCACCCTCATTATATATACTATACGTTTGATCTTGCTGAGATTTTTCGAGTTCTTCTCTCGTAAGCTCTTCTTTCAGTTCCTGCATGGCATGCTGAATAGCTTCTATATCACTAAGGCCATTATCATCCCCATTGCCATTGCTTCGGTCATGTTCGTCTGAGTATCCATTTTGAAGTTTCGTTGTTTGCTTACTCTGCTCCTGCAGCTCGGCAAGCACAATGTCCTGCAGGGTACTATTCGAGGAAAAGGTCGGGTCAGTGAATGTGAGATTTGATGGTGTCGTTGTTGTTGATGTGGCGTTCGATGTACTTTCCTGAGAAGGTGGAAGCGACTCCGAGAGACTATCGCTACTTCCATTTTGCATACTATGCAAATGATTGTTCAGGTACAATAACTCTTTGCCATTTTTTCCGTTTGCTTCGTCTTGTCCATTAATCGCAACACTGATCCCTGAATCGCGTTTCGACTCAATACAATCGTAGTAGTCAGTTGGAAACGAGCGATCCTCATTTTCTGATGCGTCTGGATCGAAGAATTGCCCATCTGAAGAACTCTGACTGGCTTGACTTGCATTCTCTGGAGTAACGGGAGAAGCACAGATATAGCCGGACTCGGGAGCGCCATCGTTTTGAGGTGTAACCGATGCTGTTTCAATTAGCCGCGAGTATTCACATTCATCGACAGGACTGCCAGGACTTTCGGGTTCGCAGTCGAAATCGAAAAACGAATCTGCAGCTTCGTGAGTTATGTTTCTCAGAGGCTGGAGACTAGTAACAACTTGTTGATGATCGTCTTGCGTAAGCCATGTGTTTTCTGTACTATTGATAATCGGTTCCTCATCAGTCGTTGGCGATGCATCTTCTCCCTGAAAGATATAAGACTTTTTCTTAAATCGGAGTTATTGATTAAATAATGACTACAAATGCTATCGAGTCAAACAAGAGTTTCGTTTGCAGTTTGTTATTACTTTATTATTTTAAGTTATTTATTAATATTGATTCAAACATAGCCTAACCATTGCAGAAAATATAAACATATTAAGCAGTCAAATGAAAAATATAAATTTAAGAAAAAAAACACATTAAATTGGTTCAATTGTACAAGAATAGAATGCAGTTAAATTAAGAATTAGCAGAGAAAAAATACTCCATTTTTTAACACTGTTTTTCAATTGCGGCATTGACTGGAGACAAGAGACATTGATAAGATTAACGCGACTAAGAGGCGAAAGTCTCGGAATCAGAACATTTCTTCTCCCATATAGTTATCGGCAGCTACTATTGGCCTAAGGTAGTTGCAGGATTGCACTACTTCAAATTCATGTTCCACTAGCGGGATGATTTGACCATCTCTAGGAGTTCTTCCTGCATATGATGCGACTATGTACTTCGTCTTTCCTTCATTTATGTGCAGCATCAGTTTTTGTGGATTACAGCTAGTTCAGATCTTCCAATGATGTCAATATCATCTGCATAAACCAGTTTCTGAATGGACTTGGTAACGATGGTACGTCTCGTTGACATGCCAAAGTCTCGGATTGCTTTTTCCAACGCTTAGGTTGACGAGGAGGCAGGCCAGATCATCTACTTGGCAGAACCCATTCAAGATGTTAAAAAGTCTGGATAGCAATCTGGCTATTTTGACTTGGCTTGTGCTTCCTTTGAGTACCACGACGAGCCGCCCCTGGCAGATACAGAAAACTTTCTTCATTTACTACAAAAACACTAAATGCCAGACTATGCGCGGTTGATTACATCATCGAAAGAACACAGAAACCGAAGCACGAGACGAGAGGAGACTTGTTTCCTTTGTCGTATGTATAAATATTGTCATATGTGTAGCTAAATTTAATGGAAGCATATTACCTGTGATCCGAGCGTTCGCAGACGTGATTGTAATCGTCTTGCGAAAGCTTCAGCGCGTCCCCGGCATGACATGCCAAATGAGGGAAGAAATCCTAATGGACCGCAATGCTGCTGCTCAGGTGAAGTACCGTTTGTAGTTGGTATATCACCGGGACCGTTCATCTACGTCCGTCCACACGAAAGGTCCTTACAAACGATCCGATAGATGCTGGAAAATAATTTTAGAAAATTCAATTTACTTCTAGGTCAAGTTAAATTTTCCTTAATCTTTCGCTTTTTTCAACTTAATTTTAGTAGATTCTGACTTCAAGTAGTAGTAGCAAAAAGAGAGAAATAGAAAAATCAACACTGCTATAGCTTTTATTATCAAAACCATCGTAAAATTATTTATGTTTTATAAAAAAATAATTAAGACGCATGTGGCGACCAAAGCAGAAACAAAAATTTAAATATACTTTGTAGAAGACTATTGTGAATCGGACAGAGATTTTTCCAAGTAATTTTATTTCCTTGAATTTTTCTAATCTGTTTAGGAAATTCTCGTAACGAATATTCGAAATTCAATTATGTTCGATTTAATCGGTTTATGGCTGCAACATAAAAATATATCTAAGCACGCATTATTTTTTCTGTGTAATCTTTTAGACTTTGCACCAGGATGGTGTCGTAAACATATTATAAGTCTGAAATCACCAATCCATCATCATCTTCTTTATTTGAAATATTTTCAAGAACTTTTCGAATTGATTCTAAGCTTAAAATAGCAACTCTAGATAACATTCACGAAATATTCAAAATGTTCACATCATCATCAATATACACATCGTTACGTTATATGTCGTTAACAGACAATAAAATGTAAAAAAACCGAGGAGAGCTATCAATAATTAATGAATATACAGAAAATAAGTTTTTACAGAATATATTCTTGAATACTGCTGTACTAGTACAGTTCGTGTTTGTAAAAAATATGCACTTTTGCTTTGTTTCGTCAAGTAGATAAATTCCTAGTTGCATTTGCTCTTTTCCATGTTGCACAAATTCATAACGCTTCTTTCTATCTTTCGGCGAGAATTATGATCAAATAGCCGCCACATGCGCTTCCGAAAAAATTGACCAGATCACACTCTTCCCAACTCACTGATGAATCTGTCTTTTCAATCTCAATTCTTGCGCGCATGTGGTGCTTCAATTGGAAAATTTTTCTCATTTCAAATGATATAAATAGATGGCGCATCAGTTTTTTTTACTGTAATGTCAAGATGCGATTAATTATTTGGTTTTAATTTTGTTTTAATATATTGCAACAATTATAAAGCTATGTATGCTAGTACTATTAAATGTTTTGAAATACATAAGGTAGAGTGGGGAGAGGTAGCACACGGGGTAAGGTGTAATTCGGTACATACTTATTGTTGACATGGGCATTTGTTACATGCGGATTCAGATATACAGTGGGTAAAAAAAGTTAAGGCACAAACACTTAGTAAGAACAAAAAACCTATTTTTAATGTGACTTTAATAATAAATGATTGTGTTTTGCATTTAATTAAAAGTTTTGTATGTTTACTTTAAGAACAATATAAAAAAACCGGTAACCAAGTAAATTTCACATCATTAACGTAACATTTTTCAGTGAAGTACCAAAATAGCGCAAAAAAAAGTTAAGGC
The DNA here is from genome assembly GCA_963978885.1 of Nemotelus pantherinus. NCBI lineage: Eukaryota > Metazoa > Arthropoda > Insecta > Diptera > Stratiomyidae > Nemotelus > Nemotelus pantherinus. Next base: position 1,721,891 of record OZ022263.1, read on the forward strand.
AGTACATTTTTATCTAAAATTATTTCAATTGTTTTAAAGTGATCAAATTCAAAAAAATTTACTTACATAGCGCGAATACTTTGTAGTGCTTCCACGCATTTTTATCACTTCTCGCAGTCGTTTTAACATCTTTTTCGCAAATTTTTTACAAAAAGTGGGTGAAATTTTGGTCCATTCATCAATAATGAAATCTTGGAGCCCTTTGTTATACTTCACCTTTTGCAATGCTACTCTGGTTTAGAGATGATGCCATAAATGCTCGGTCGGGTTTAAGTTCGTTGACTGAGGGTGGGTTTTAATAGCATTTGGACAGTTACAAATAGCCCACAGCCGACATTGCTCTGAATTGTGCTTCGGATCGTTGTCCTGATACAGGCCAAAATTGTATAAAATGCCTAATTTTTCAGCACTTTGTTTAATATTTCTTTTAAGAATCCATCGTACCGTTCACAAAATCTATATTTCTAGGACCAGATGCCCCAATACAGTTCGATAGCATAATGTTCTCTCCGCTGTGTTTTACAGTGAGAGTAGTATGATTCCTCCTAAACTCTGTATTAGGCATTCGCCAAACTTATCGCCGCCCATCAGATCCAAAAACATTAATTTTTACTTCAGCAATAAAAATTATGGACTTCCAGAATGATTTTGGCTTTTTTACGTACTCTTAAGCAAAAAGTAATTTAACAATTTCAAAATTAATTCGTAAAACTGGGGCACTTAATTTAGGGTTTTTCTTAATTTTTCTGATAATCCAATTTTTCGCGCTCAGATAAGATTTTAGGCCTTTCTGACCGGTGATTTGTTTCAAACGATATGGTTGATTTATATTTTGCTATTATATTTCTCACTGTATGTCTTGATTTTTCCATTAGTATTCCAATCTCAGAATACGTCGTTCATGTTTTCCAACGTCGCAAAATACATTGAGGGATTTCTGCACTTATCGATTTCCTTTTCACCCTCATTTTTAACAACACTCTCATTTTTACAAACACTCTCAATAAAATTACTTTTACAAAACATTTTTCAAGCTAGACTGAATACAAACATCATATTTTCATGATTTAAGTACATTTAATGGTATTTTTTTCCAGGAATTACAAATAATTTTAGATAAAACTGCGGTGTGCCTTAATTTTTTTTGCACTATTTTGGTACTTCAGTGAAAAATGTTACGTTAATGTTGTGAAATTTGTTTCGTTTCCAGTTTTTTTGATATTGTTGTTAACGTAAACATCCAAAACTTAAATAAATTAAATGCAAAACCAACATCATTTATGATTAAAGTAGCATTAAAAATAAGTTTTTTATTCTTACTGAGAGTTTGTGCCTGAACTATTTTTACGCACTGTATGGTCAGGTATATCTGTCACATGCCGAATCGATGTCAAATAACCATTAATGGTAGAAGACAGCGAAGCTCATGCACGCGTTTTTGTACCTCGAATAAGCGATTGACATTCTTTCTGATTTGTTAAAAAAAATTCCTGTGGATTTCGTACGAAAGAGTTTTTTTTCATTCTCAAATCAAGATGAGCAAATAGAAAGTGAAATTAGGTCTTTTTGCTTTAATTTGGTGCAAAAAATTATATTTGAATATAACTCCGAATAAGGATAATATTCTTGCTGCCATAAAACAAGTTCGAATCGGAAAAAGTATTCCCGCATCAAGCTTATGCCGGTATTTCAAGAAAATTGATGCCACTTTTAAGGATATCAGCAAAGCAAAAGATGAAGAATTGATAAGATGCATCGAAGGTGCAACATATTTCGACGGCCGGCCTCTATGTTCTATTTTTTTACTCTTCATTTTCGATTATCTGATTTTTTCATCATTTTTTTTTTTTATTTTTTTCTGCTGAACAAGCAGACACTATTGCTAAGTATAGTATGTTGTGTTAGCTTATAAGAGATTGGTATTATGGTTTTTCGAAGCAGCATCTAAATATTTTACTACGCACTCCGGAACAAATTAGTGTCAATTGCATGAAGGCTTTTTCAAACTTTTGGATGAAATCACAGCACCACGCTTCAATCCCAAATATATCTGGAATACGAACGAGACAGGTTTCCCGACCGTTTCCACCAAACCTACATTAGTTCTTAGTCAAAAAGGAGAGAGATAACGTCACAAGAACGAGGAGCCAATGTAATCGTGGCATTTGCAATAAATGCAAATCGACAATCGATCCCTCCGTTCTTCTCCGCTATCGATATGCCAATACCGGACGCTTTCATTCAGCAATCATCCCCTAAATGAAGTCTTACATAAGTTTCCTTTGCTTGGCAAACTTCACATAGCATTGACACAGACTATGCTTGGACAACGTAAGACTATGCTTGGACGCCAGACGACTGAATGATGTGACCATTAAAGATCTATGTATATTGTTTGGCATGAATCGAGACCTCAAAGATGCCGGGACAAGAAAATCAGCTTTTACAGTGCGGGGCGTCCCTTGCACTGATTCACTGTCATGCCGTTTGGACTTTGCAATACACCTCAAAATATGTGCCGATTTATGTAGACGGCGCATTTCTAATGTTGACTTTGCATACTCTTTGAAGCTGGATTGCACACTCTTTCCTCTCGTGCACTTCTACAAATCTTCCTCTTTTTCTAATCAACCTGTCAAATCTGAAGTAGAACCTATGTACTTCTTCTATTCCAGAGTGAAAGTTTTCGAAAGCTTCCGAGTTTTTTCATAGCCTAGTTTCTAACAGGTGGTATTTATCAAAGCTCTCATTATAATGTATTCAAAACCACTTGTATGGTTGGAAAAAGTGAACATAGCCTAATTGGAAAGTTATTTCAATTGATAGTTCGTCCTTTAGTCGTAAATTTTATCAGAAATAGTTACTGAAAATGGAATTCAAATATCAAATATAAAATTAGCTATTTGCGTAGTCGTTTCTCAGCAAATTTTCGAATTTCACAGCTCTATAATTGGCAACAAGCCAAATCTACTCTGAAATTGAACGAAAGCTCACGCCAACATTGCGTATGTGGCATAAAATCAGCTTGCACTAATTGCATGACCAGGTATTTATTTGCTAGGATGATTCGAGTCCAACAGTTGAAATTACTAGCTACCGTGGAAAATTCACTGCAGCAGGAGAAGTTAACCATCAATGTTGAGAAAACTAGGTTCGTCCAAAAAGATATGGGATATGTAATTGGTAATTGAGTCTTAAATAGTGATCCTGAAAAAGTACCCAAAGCAAAAAGCGGTGAAGCAGTGAAGCAATCATTGTTTCTTAAGCATATTTTTCACAAGTTAACTCAAGTAAATTCAATTCATTTTGAGTGGATTAAATGATGTTTTGAATCCATTCATTGATATTAGGAACTATGCAGTTTTACTGACAATTTTATCAAAATCGACGACAGTTTCTGATTCGAAGAGTCTGCAGAGGTCATTTCGGTGCGAGCACGCGAATTCAATTGATTTGTGTGAAGATATTTGATGCTCTGCATTACTTGATGGGCAGATGCACTGGTTCGAAGCAGGATGAGTGGTCTATTAGCTGCAAAATTCAACGCTTGCTGAGTGCAAGATTGTAACGTTAATGAAATCGTGAGAAATCGTTAAAATGTGATACTGTTATCTCCGAAATTTGTCACGAAGTTCACGAAAGTAGATTTTATGCAAAAATGAACTTGAATTAGAGTTACATGTTTAAAATAACATGTAAGAGTGGTTTTGTTTTGTTGATTTGAATTGTATTTAGATTTGTAATCAGTGTAAGCAGCATTTGTCTGCCTTTAAAAATAGATGTAATCATTATTTTTAGAAATATGAAAATGCCGTAGTACACCCTTATTAATAGGCGACAACGCACTACTTATGAAAGCTATGAAAAATATATGTATGGACTACTTTTATATTTTAGCAGCAATAGAAAAGCAAAGGAGATAAATTTAGTTTCAGTTTGTTTCAAAACCACAGAAATTCAACCTTAAAATATACAAATCTATCTCATTTCAATAATTATCTATTCACAATGCAAACTTACCGATTTGATCTGCTGTTCTGTTTTGAATAAAACACAAACAAAATCGAAATGAAAAATTAATCAGTTCCAGAAAAGCGTCTGGGCGTCAGTAAATCTTTTTTTCCAGCATTGTAGGATTTTCTGAAATGCAAAAAAAATAATGAATGATAACTAGATAGATTTCAGCGAAAAATAAATTGTAATCTAATTTTAGTATTACGTATAGTACCTAATTATATAATTGGTTACTCCACCATTTACTAAATTACACTTCAATAGTATATCTTACTCTTCGATCAAATTATCAATTTTGCCAATTGTTGAGATCTTAGATCATTTTATTTTACACGAATCAACCACGAAAATAACACTCTTGATATTAGGTCATTACATTAAATTCAAGGTCATGGAATCGGGGCTTCATCTCTTACTGCCGTACGTGGGCAGCAGAGAAACTGTCGAAATCTTTCAAATCCTATAAGCTGATACAATCAAATACGATCGTGCTGGTGATAATTTTAAATTAATTCAAATAGTTAAAAATGGTATGCCAATGTGAACACACGTAAGAAGTATATTGTGTGCATGATGTTTGATGGCCTTTAATTACACTCGTAAGTCATTACTAGGCGACTAATAATGAATTGTTGTTAGTTTGTTTACATTGTAAAAGTATTAAAGGAATTTTGGTTGTGGATTTTTTTTAAATAAACCCATGCTGAAATTAATGGAAAGATAAAATACGAACCTGGGCAAAGATTGCTGGATGGAGACCTAAGATGATTTGCCAGTTGGGCAATCGATTTCGTATCGAAAGAATAGATAGAGGAGTGTTTTGACACACATTCATCAAAATCTCTGGTGGAATTGATAAAATTAAAAGTACATGCCACTGCATTCAAATTGAAATTCCAATGTAACATAGCTCCGCATTTTTGGTCACATATACTACGCTGCAGTGGCGAAGCGTCGATACAACCCGACTCCTCCTGGTGAGTATGGAGGGTGAGGAAGAGTCTCATAGCACAACTCGTTTAATTTTGGACCGTTGTTTTCGATACATGAGGTCGTGCGTTATCATGAAGCAGTACACTCTATCCCTGTTGACAAGCCTAGGTCGTTGGACTATCAATTTCTGATGCATTTCATCCAGTTGAGCACAGTATTTCTCAGCATTGATGGTTTCGCCAGGTTGCAGGAACGACTAGTGGATAACTCCAGCTACAGACCACCAAACAGTTACCATTATTTTCTTTGGATGAAGGCTTGGTTTCGGCATGTGTCTTGGCGCTTCATCGGCATCTAGCCATTGGGCAGATCGGCGACGATTATCGTATAAAATCCACTTTTCATCGCAGGTCACAATTCGGTGCAAGAACGGTTCCTTTTTGAAGCGGGAGAGAAGAGAACTTGAAATCTCCATTCGACACGTCATGTTTTGCTCGGTAAGATCATGCGGAACCTATTTGTCAAGCTTTTTTACTTTTCCAAGTTGTTGCAAGTGGCGGCAAACTGTCGAATTGTGACCGCCTAATTTCTCGGCAAGATCCCTTATGATTGGGCGGGGGTCATACTCCACAAATGCACGCAGCTCGTCGTTATCGATCGATGGTCCTGGGTGTCTACGTGAAAAAAAATTTCGATCCGGAGATATGGACCTTGGCATATCTCCAGATCGAAATTTTTCGAACCACCGCCGAGTGGGTCGTTCGCTAACTGTATCATGCCCAAATGCGCTGTTGATATTCCTCGTTGCTTCCGTTGCGTTGTGCTCTAATTTAAATTCGTATAGTAAAAGTAGCCGTTTTTGATTCACTTCCATGTTCACTTTCTCTTTTTGTTTTTATGATCACTATGAAGTGCAAAACAGAAATGACTCCATAAACCAAGGTAGCAGTATTTATACTTCAATATGTCATATAATTTGCGCCGCCTTGTGCCAACGTAATACACTAAAATTGCAGCCAACTTTATGTCATTGCTAAATCGGCCATTCATCTGCAGCAACCTAATATATATATGTGTGTATATATATATATATATATATATATATATATATATATATATATATACATACATAAATATATACATATAAATACAAATATATATATATATATATATATATATATATATATATATATATATATATATATATATATATATATATATATATATACATACATAAATATATACATATAAATACAAATATATATATATATATATATATATATATATATATATATTTATATGTATATATATATATATATTTATATATATATACATATATATATACATATATATATATATATATATATATATATATATATATATATATATATATATATATATATATATATATATATATATATATATATATTTTTTTTTTTTTCAGTGGCGAGGGGTGAAATATCGATGGAGGGAAGCCGAATAATTATCTACCATTTTATATATAATAATGATGTCTATCATGTTGGTGTTTGTCATACTTACTAATTTCTATTTTATTCTCGTCACACTAACAGACAAGTTAAAAATTCGTCATTCAAAAAATGATAAGCACATTGAAATCAACAAATTAAAGAGCAGTTTTTATAGGGTCACGTACAATATACATGAAACCATTTGCTTTAATATAAATAATATTTATAAAAAAGAAGCATTAAAAAAACGTCGGACAGAGCCTGCAGAACGCTAAATGGAAAAAAATGAAGTAAACGATGCAGAAGTTTTAAAATTCAATGGAAGAAAAATAACTGTTTTATATTTCCCCATTTACCGCTCTGCAGGCTCATAACAAGAAAAATAACTGTTTTATTTTCCCCCATTTACCGCTCTGCAGGCTCATAACGGTGAGTTTTAAGACCCCTGTTAGATACACATTATTTACTTAAAGGAAATGGTTTCTTGCATATTGAAGGCGACCGTATAAAAACTGCTCTCTGATTTGTTGCTAAGCATGTGCTTACCATTTTTTGAATAATGATTTTTTACTGTCTGTAAGTGTGACGAGAATTAAATCGAAGTTAGTAAGTATAACAAACACCAGCATGCCAAATAACATTATTATATATAAAATGGTGGATAGTTATTCGGCTTCCCTTCATCGATATTCCACCTCTCGCCACTGCTACGCTGAGAAAACGCATAGCGCCAGATACCATTATTTATACTTATGTATACTTCTGGCCCTGTATACATAGTTGATTTCGGGATTGTGGAAAAACATAGCATCTATCAGCATAATGCAAGGCGAAAAGTTCACAGGAGTAGCTTGCAAAGCCTTGTATAGCTTCCAACGCTATGTATTGTAAAAATCAGGTGTCACAATGTGCAACAACCAAGGGGGCATAACATTATTGAGTACTATCCATAAGATACTCTCCTATATCCTGCAAGACTGGATAGCCCCATACGCTAAAGCTATCATCGAACAATATCAATGTGGTTTCATCCAAGGAAAATCAACAATTGATTAGGTTTTCATCCTTAGGCAGGCGATGGGAAAATCGTCTGGATTTCAATATTCTATTATACCATCTATTTGCAGACTTTAAGGCCGCTTATGACAGCAAAGCGACGGTAGAACTGTATGAAGCCATGAGAGAATTAGTCATCCCAAATAAACTGACACGATTCTGAAGTTTGATCATAGCCAACGTAACAAGCCAAGTAAAAATAGCCGAATTGATATTTAGATTGTTTAAAATCTTCAATGGGCTCCGACAAGGAGATGGTGTGGCCTGCTTCCCCTTCAACCTAGGTGTTGGAAAAAGCAATCCGAGACTCTGGCACCTCGACGAGAAGGACAATCGGCACCAAGTCCAGCCAGATACTGGCTTATGCAGATGATATTGACATCAGTGGAAGATCCGAATTAGTTGCACAATAATAATTCTTTATCTAGACTGAACAGACGGCACAAAAGTTGAGGCTGCACGTAAATGAAGGAGAGATGAAGTGCATGGTAGCATCATCTACAGGAAGAACTCTTAGATGTGGTCTAACCATCAGGATTTGATTTGAATGTAGTTTCTGTAGTAAGTGAACAGGCGTGAAATGTGGAATGCAAATCAACGGCAACGACTCAAAGACCTAAGTGGGGAACACAGTCGATAACAATAAGGAGGAAGAAATACGCGGCCGGCCGTTCAAATACAACAAAGCCTACTACAGTCTGTCAAGGCTCTTTAAATCTCGAAATCTCATCCGAAACTCAAGGCTGCGGTTGTACAAGTTCATGGTCTTGCCAGTAGTCACGTATGGATCCGAGATTTGGATGGTCAGCAAAAGGCACTCTCATTTCTTAGCCGCGTAAGACAGGAAAATTTTGCTGAGAATAGGTGGCCACATGATATGTACGCTCTCAACCTAGAAGCTGATATAATCACACAGCCAAAGCTCGGTAGACTCCGATGGACGGAGCACCTAGCTCGTATGAGCGAAGTGGAGCCTGGTCGGAAAACCCTTTGCGGCAGATTTTATCGCTGACGACGCTCGAAGCTTAGAGATACTTAATTGGATGACATCGGCTCGCAGTCGGGGCCGGTGGGAAAACTTGTTGAAGGAGACTAGGATCAAACTCCGGTTGTAGTCCTGACGCTGATGATGAAACTTACAATAAATAAAATTTTATAAGCTTCAATTGTATGTACATATTACCTTTATAAGTTTTATATATTTTTGTAATATTTGTTACATGCATGGTAATCATAGCTTTGATAATTTTTTTAAATTTCTGAAGAACATTTTCAAAAGTATCAAGATATTGATTTCTATACAGTAGTATTCAATTCTGCACCATAGCAGATAGTATGACTCCGAAAAAAGAGCAGAACATGTCAAGGAAACTTAGAATACACTGAAAAAAAATCCACATGGCGCCCAGAGCTATGTAACATCGCGCATTATTTATGGTCCCACACGCTATATACATAGTACTCTGAGCTATGCAGTATGGCTCCCAGCGCCATAATTACATGGTGCAGAAATTATGGTCCCACACGCTATATTACATAGTAAAATGAACCATGTAATATGGCTTCAGTTGTTATATTGTTTGAACCTCTTCATGTACGTTTTGTTTGCGGTAGTGAAGTGTGAAAATCATAATAGATCTGTAAAGGAAAATCCGTGGCCACATGTTCTAGTTGCAGAACATTTCCCTTCTCCGTGATAGCCTCTACAGATGATCGAACATGTTCTACAACTTGGCGAGCGAACCAGTGCATTTGTTGTTGCTAAAGGGTAATTGTTTACCTGCTTACAACAACAAATACAGGTGTTCGCTCGCCAAGTTGTAGAACATGTTCGATCGTCTGTAGAGGCTCTAAGGATCCAATTTACAAATGATAAATACGATTATTGTTTGAGAATTCCTTTTTTCACGGAAATTTCAATATTCTGCAACTGGGTTTTTGTGTGTCATAAAACCCTTCAAATGGTATAGGTCATAAAACCGTTCTGATGGCGTGTACTAGGATTTAGGCAGTATCCTGCGCTAGTTATTTGTAAGACGAAATTAAGTGTCATTTGAAATCGAACGCTGCAAGTGAAAGTTGTTATAATTTGGTGATGTTCTAAAAGTTGAAAGACTGTTTGGAGAAGTGGGATTTTAGCAGCCTCATCGAAAACTTTATATGTGAGCGAATTTTGATGCTGTTCGTTATCTCAAGTGGAAAATCATATGGAGATATACATATGTGGGAATTGGCATGCGTGCAAATATTTAAGGGTGTTATTGTGGTGCTATAGTTTGCATGAAATGCTTTAATGGATTAAAGTGCTTGTGCGAATTATTTCACATGAAATCCGCCAAAAAGGATCTCAGCGAACTATGACAGTGCAATAATACCCCTAAATGTTTGCACGCATGATTTCGTAATTGAATCATTCTGATTTATAGGCAATAGTTTTAAACTTCAAATGCTCATGGTGGAAGTGTATTCTTTTGAAATTACACCAACGCAAAAGTCATATATATATATATATATATATATATATATATATATATATATATATATATATATATATATATATATATACTTAGTTTCGGTGCATTAGCATGTGATAGCCACTCGAGTTGAACCTCTTCATGTACGTTTAGTATATACTATAATACATGGACTATAGTACATGGCGTGGAGGGCTATAGCCAATGCCTATATATATAGTACATGGCGTGGACTATAGTACATGGCGTGGAGGGCTATAGCTAATGCCTTCTAGAAGTACGGGCCGTCATGCTACGTAATCGTTGTTTGACGTCATTTTTTGCGGGAATTTTGACATTTCCATCAGGCAGTGCCAGTGGCGTGCACTCCATATAAGCAAATAAGCATTGCATACCCTATACAAAATTAGAAAAATTTACAAATAAAATCAATCCACAATGTTCATAATTTAATTTTCGCGTTGTACTGTATTCTTTCATATCAACTCTGCATTTTGTATACAGAATTATGTACACGCTGTGCTGCATCCACTCGTAACGTAAGGTAGGCACAGGTCGCTTTGCTTCCATCTTACGCACACTCTGATGCAAATGCCATACGAGACTTCCCTGTAGCTTCATACCGTAGAGATACACGTACAGTGTACAAAGCATTGTTTGGTTGCTATACCCAACGGGAATCGCGGTAATGTATGCTGGCGTAATGCATGAATCAAACAATGCTGGTAATGCACATTTCCGATTTCCAAAGCTATTTTCCAGCAATTATAAGATATACTCGTAAACATGACTTGGAGCATGGAAAATGCTGCAAGGGAGGAAGCTCATATGTTATAAGTCCAAGACTGGCCAATGAAATTCACTCGCAGAAACAAGGGGAAAAGAACTTGCGAGCATACATCGGTTATGGGTAGTCTGCTATATAAAGCGGAAAGATGAAAATTTCGAAGCATTTCAAATCATCACGCACGGGTAAGTAAAATGTATGAAGACAATTCCCCCTAGTAGCAAAGAGCATGCGCTATTGGAATTTCCAATGAGCGTCAGCATGCAAAAACCACACATGCAGAGATACGATCGGCCGCCGGCCAAAGCTTTCATTCAGATTGAGGCGTATAAATGTGAGAATACGATGTCGTACTTTCCAAAAAGCTCTTATACATAAAGCTATAGAGCTAAAAGCATGAGTTTCCCCTTATATAAATCTTCCCAGCCTAGGACATGCAATGTTAAAAAGAAACAACGCGTAATGGTCCGGTAATGCTTCCACGCATTACGCGAAATGCTTACCGAATATATCCGTAAGCATTATTTTTCCCGTTGGGTATCGGCAATATTAAATTTGCATGTGTGTTCGTAACTTGGAAGCATCCCAGCGGGAAACGAAGCACTTCAAAAGGGCTTTCGAAGCACTTGCATCGAAGCATGCAATCGCTTACAATCGCTTCGTTTTTGTTTCATTTTCATATAATTTTTAACACAGCATGTCCGCAGGAGGAAGCGCTTCCATGTAGCTTCATTAATATTGCTTCTAAAGCACTTTCGTAAAATCAGATAGGAAGCAAGTGATTGCCCAGGCACACGTTACAGTGCTTCCCAAAATTTTCTCCAGGTCAGGAAAGAGTAAATTGAGACTTAAAAAAGAAAGATAGCTTTTCTATCTCTCTTTTGAACGACATGAAATGCAGGTAAAAGTACGGCCAAGTTGGAGCGACGAGAGCGTACATAGATACATAATATAAAACATACTCATATTGCATAAAGAAAAATTTATTAAACATCTTTGTGTACATTTTGCACAGCCATCGCTGCTCGTGTGGCCAACTGTTCCTGTCACAAATGATTTAGCAGGGGCGTCACAGATAAAAAGTCTAATTCTTACACTGAATGTTCTCCCATTAAGACTTAAATTTTGAGATTCTATTCTTTTCATTTCTTCTACGAATTCAGCTAATTATTCATTTGCGTTATCCGGTTTCCGCGGACCAATATATGCTCCAACTAAAAATGGTTGAATCTCTTTATAATTGGAAATAGCCCCTAAAATTGGCCACAAAGTCGTACGAGAACTTTTAAAAAGTGGCAGACCGTCTATTCCAATATCGATTTCTATATAGTTTTGATCGGCCATTTCCAATACTATAGACTTTATGACTTTTTCCAAACCGAAGTGAATATAATGCCCAGGATGAACTGTAACAGGAATTATTTGGTTGTTTTTTATTTCCAAAAGAGTTTTCATCGACCTTGGCAATATTATTCCATTTTCATTTAATATTTGTAGAAGACTATCGCATGCATTTCGAGTTATTCTATGCCGTATATACCAGTCTTTTAAATTTGAAAGCAAATTATGTTCCTCTGTTTTTCTGGAGTTACTATAATTTCTATTGAATATAGACTCTGCGGTGTCACTTGAATCAAATACATGATTTATTTGATCCGACGCTTGTTCTGCATTAACACCTTCTAAAGCCGCATTACAGAAACCAGAAATAGCTTTTTCATTGTTGGAAATTGTATTCATCTTGCGCGCAACCAATCTTCGGAAACGCCGTTTACTTACGCCTGCTTTCATTATTTATTCCTTATATTTCATATTATTAACGTATCAATAAGATTGCTATGCAGACAGAACTTACCTTTATCTATAACTAAAATATTATGCACTTGACACTATTGAAAAAATACTATGCACTTTCCACTTTTATAAGCTATATAAGCAAAACGTTTTAGACGCACGTGTTTGCTGCAAACGTGGTAACCGTATACTGCGAAAAACTTAGAAAAATTTGCTATATAATGTTAGCATTGAATTTCCGGGAAGATATGATAGCTTCCAGTTTGCTTCAGACTGCTTCCGAAGAAGCACTTTTTTTGAAGCATTACAGAAACCTGGATGAAGCTCTTCAAATCTGCTTCAGACTGCTTCCGAAGAAGCACTTTTTTCGAAGCATTTCAGAAACCTGAGTGAAGCACTTCAAATCTGCTTTTTTTCAAAGCACTTCAAATTCTTCCCGCTGGGATGCTTCTTCGGTCAATGGTTTTGGGCGCTGAGCAGCGATATTAGCCGGGAAGTCTCAAGTCTCTCAGCCGAACTTGTCTGCGTGATTTTAGCTGCGTGTTCGCTGTGCTCCTATGTTCAAGCAGAGGTGGGCGGACGGCGCTGCTGAAATCTTTTGCACGCTGAGGATTTGAATGAATGATTTGGTTGAATGAATGATTTGGTTACAGTACGAGGAAAAATTTAATGTGCAACAAAATTAACAACTTTTTTAGTAATGTATGTGTGCACTTATTTATATGCAGATAATTTTTATAAGCAGTTGTGCAGTTTTATAAGCAGCAAAAATGTGGGTTTTCAATATGCAGTAACATTTTTGACGTGAAAAAAAATATTTTTTAATTATTAAAATACGCAAAAAATGTTGCTGGGGAGCCAAAGATAAAGCGAAATGCTTGCATGCAGGACATGAAGCTGCATTATAAGCGAATATTTATCGAAATTATAGATAATGTAATAAATGAGTCACGTATTCGGTACAAGAATTTAAAAGAATTGACTTTCGTTCAATTACTTGCTCCCGATAATTTTGATAATTACACTTCCACATTCCCAGACATTCTATTCAATACTTTTATTAACACTTATAAATCATACGAGTTTAATGTTGAACGCCTAAAAAATGAACTTAAATGTGTATACAAGTCATTAAATTTCAAAAATTTAGGCCCTTTTAAAATCATCGAGCATTGTTGCGAAAATAATTTGCAAGCAGTGTTCCCTGAAGTGATACGTTTAGCGAAACTGATTGTGACGATTCCTGCTAGTAGTGCTTCTGCCGAAAGATCATTTTCGGCATTGAAAAGAATTCACACTTATTTGCGAAATACGCAAGGACAGCAGCGCCTCACTGATCTTTCAATGATTTCAATAGAAAAGGAGCTTCTTTTGAATATCAAACGAACCGGTTCGTTTTATGACAACATTTTAAGTTTGTACATAAAAAAAGATAGGCGAATCGATTTAGTTTATATAATGATTTAATGTTTTATAATTCTTTAAATGATCTAATTAAAGACACCGTTTATTTTACTATGCTGTCTTTTCAGAGTGCTGACTATTGCACTTATCATAGTTCAATGATATTTTATGTTGTTGTTTATTTTCCCGCTTTGTCCGACATCAATTCCAACCTTCATCCTTATCCTTTCCTTTCCCGTTCCTGGCAAGAGTGCTCTAGACCTTCCTGGGGTTCTTGCTGAACGATTTAATTTTTTGGTTTTGTTTGAAGACAGCTAGTATTCTCAACAGCTTCTGCTGGCAATCATTGACTTCTTCAACATTATTCACCTAAACATTAAATTGACTAACTAGAGCTTCCTTTTATCCAATTCAATGTTCAATGCCACGATCACTATGTATTATTTTTATTATTTATTTACTGCCTAAAAGACTTAATTTTTTGGAAAAATAATTATGAAAAAAAATACACCAGTACTTCTATGGCTGAGTATATTTTGGCAGTTGCATACCTGAGGTGAAAAGGCTGTGCACGCCACTGGGCAGTGCCGATATACACAGAGATTTCACGTGCGGATTTTTAGCTAAAATATAAATAAAACGTTAGTTTTTTTGTGCGTGGATGCGTTGTAGTAATAATATTTAGCCATAACTTGCGTTTTGTCTCAATCAATTGTATCGACAGTGAAGCGACACAAAACATCACATAACCTAACAAGAACTGATAAACATTTCGTAGCGAATTTTTCCAATTATACCGCACGCACCGCATTAATTTGTGTTTTCGCTGTTCACTAGCACTGTTCCGCAGATTTCACTTTATTTTCATTTCACTCACTTTAACCCAACCTGTACAATTAACATTTTCCCGCGGACGTCCCATAAGTCTAAGTGTGTTTTTCGCGACATTTTTGCCGCAAACTGGGACGTCATCATTCTGCATGACGGTCTGTACTTCTAGAAGGCATTGCTATAGCACATGGCGTGGAGGACTATAGTGCATGGCGTGCAGGACTATAGTGCATGGCGTGGAGGACTATAGTACATGGCGTGGAGGAATATAGTGCACGATATGGGGGACTACAGTACATGGCGTGGAGGGCTATAAGCATAGCGTCTGCTCGTAAGAAATTTTCGCCATGTACTATGGCGTGTGGCGCTATATTTTATCACAATCCCGAAATCGACTATGTACATGGCGCTAGAAGTCTATAAATTATAACGTCTGGCGCTATGTGTTTTTTCAGTGTAGAACAGCTGTCAAAAAAGTCGAGCAAGGTAGAGTTGATTACTTGTGAGAAGTTCAACCTGTCAATTCACACTACTTTAGTCACTATTTGTATTAAAAGTCGGTTCTGTGACAGTTGACAAAAAAGGTAGAGCAGAGATCGTACTCTAAACTGCTCTAGTTCAACTTCGAACAGGCTCATGAAACAAAAATCAGAGCAACTTCGGGCAAGTTAGAGCAGCTGAATTGATATCTCTTATGGGCCATTCAGACAAGCGTCCATGCGTCCACGCGTCCATGCGATCTAACGTGTTTTGCTTACACGAGTCAATTTGATTTTGTTTATATAGGCGGGTCTAAAGCGAAGGAGGTGGAGTATGCTGATTCGTGTACAATAGATTTTGAAATTATTTCTTTCGCTCAGTGGCATGTGTGGATGATTCGTTGGTGATCATTTAAATATATGTTTTGTGGATGATTATTTTCTTATATAATGATGTGGATAATATATATTTTACATCCTTACGTGCATGACTGAATATCTAGACACAAACATATATATGTAGGTATATATAGTCATATGGATTAGTATATACAATTTTCTGTCACCAATATATTTGTACGGAGCATAAAAAACATCATTATAAGCGTGTAAAATCCATCCACTTATCGCCTTAGCCCCGCCTTCAAAAACCTGGATTTGAGTTTACTTGACTCGTGTAATCTAAAAACGCGTGGACGCATGGACGCTTGTCTGAATGGCCCATTATATCTCGAACTAGTTCAACCTATAGCAGCTTAATAAACACGGCGATTGTATTATCTTATTTGGGAATTAACCTCACAAACGTAAATAACAGCAATTAAATTGTTAATTTTTTTTTAATTTTGCAATATTCCATGTAAAAAATCGTGAAACTTATTGAGCCAAAAAGCATTTTTTCAAAAAGATTTTGCTAATATTATTTTGCTATAACTGTAAAAATCGCTAATAATTGTGAATGGAACTACCAAATTGCCACCAATATCAAAGCGGAATATATAAATAGCCCGCCACTTTAATGGAGAACGGAAGTCGTAGAATAGCTTCACGATATGTATTCATATTTTTTTAACGACGCTATTTAAACGGCGCAAGAGATGTAAGATTTTAAATTAAATTTACAACACTAGCACTTCGAATATCAATGTCAGCGCAAAGATCATTGAAAGTGTCGACTGTAAATGCTCTAAAAAAAAATACCCATCCCTATACTAACAACATGTAACACCACATTCATAGCAAGATCGACAGGTAGTTAAAAAAAACACTCTCAAAATGTCATTCAATAGAACCTCAAACTGTTTGCGTTACATCTGGCTGAATGACTTACAACATTTTACCGTTAGCCAGATGCAACTTACATACGAGCCGCCAAGTATAGTTTTGCGACAGTGGAAGGGAGCCAAAAGTTGAAGCTATTTGTGTACTGCATCCTACAAGTGCATACAGCCACAGATTATTTCTTTGATATGTGGCTGTGCAAGATTATGGATGTGCATCATTTTAAGGACATAAATAGATACGTGTTAACGAAAGTTTAGTGTCAATATGAGAAAAAGTTAAAATA
Source organism: Nemotelus pantherinus (assembly GCA_963978885.1). Classification (NCBI taxonomy): domain Eukaryota; kingdom Metazoa; phylum Arthropoda; class Insecta; order Diptera; family Stratiomyidae; genus Nemotelus; species Nemotelus pantherinus. The sequence continues at coordinate 1,738,702 of OZ022263.1, forward strand.
CTTCGGGTATATTTCTTATAGTTTGGAGGACATCACTGTTGCGCCATCAGAAAGAGGAGGCATTTCATAACAGGCCATTTGTATGATTGAGATTTATTTTATACTAATTTTAAATAGAAATGAGAAGTTCGTCGTATACTACTAGATACAATGTCAAAAATCATTGGAGAATTATTCGAGCTTAATATTGCCTTTATCACACTTAAGATACTCTAAAACCTATTTATAAACTTATAGGGACATAAATACACAATTCATCACTACAAATCTCCTTTCAATGTCTAGATACACATGAATAGAAATGCAACAAAAATGTTCTTGATATGATAAGTTTATCGATAATGCGATTGCAATGCTTCAGTCATTACTTAACTTACTCATTAACAGATAAGTTAACTGTTAATCTGAAGATAAATGTGCATTCCATTGATAACTGATTTTCATGCACAATATACGATTAAACATGTGCCGAATTACTTTCCATGTATGTACAAATATTTATTCGCCAATTTCGGTACTTTGTTGGGTGGATAAAAATAAGCAACGAATATTATTGTTCGAGGGCAAGTTAAAGTTTTGCTTGGGTCACATGTTGTGCGGGTGAAAAATAGCAGACACCATATGGGACATCTAGTATGTGCATCAACAGTTTTTTTTGGCAAGCTGTTTGCCAAACGTGTAGTTGGCATTCTCGTGATCCGAAAGAGTCAGGAATATATGCATTCACAAGCATAAATAAACAAATTTTTCATATCAATCGATTTAAAATGTTGTTGTTTATTAGAGAAGTTGCGGATATATGTTAAGCTAGCGTAAATAAATGTCAACTGGGGAAACTGCGAGGCTTGTCACTACTGTGTAATTAGAATACTTCACAATATATGCGGTTTTATTTTCCAAGCTAACAGAAAAGTTAACCACAGAAAAATAGGTGAACACCATTCTGTCACATCTCATTTTTTATGAAAAAACGTCCACCTTCTGAGGTTAAATGCTTTTTTAAGCTTTTGTACGTCACGAAGATATAGCGTGTTGTATACTATGTGTCGTTTGAATATGAATGCATATACGACTTTGATTTGATGACTGTATCGGAAGTCATAGGGTAGAAAGGAAATGTAGCGGAAGTCATAGGGGAAGAATAGGGTAGAAAGTAAAGCGATTGCTACTTCTTTTCATTATATGATGCTTGTCATATTAAATTTGAGGGCAACACCATCTATTAGTACTGGTAGCACTTTACTAGCACAGCAACCCAAAAACCTTCGGACGGTAGGTAAACGCTATTTATCACATAACCGACTAATTTACATCCTCAAGTCTAAGTGACAATAATCTTGTTGGCACAGGTGCAGATGGCCAAATCGAAGGGTGTTTATATGTAGGTGGTTCCTCAGAAAGGCGATTTTTCACTTGATTGAACGTTTGCGATGCAGTGAATTTCATATATGGTTGAATCGAAAACAATGGATGGCTGGTGCTTAAGTGCAAGGGAAGCGAACTTTTGTACCAAAAAAACAAACTGGAAAAATTACAAAAGGGGATTTTTTGCCACATGCCACATAGTTGTAGGCACCAAAGTAAATAATAACATACAAAAATTTATTTTAATTTAAAATATTTATATGAATAAATATTATCCAGCACGATCGCGCTCGATCTTAAACCAATTCGCAATAGAGTCCATCAGAAGAAGGACGTTGAAAATTTCGAACACCGTCGAAATGCCGAAGATACATTCACGTGAAGAGTTTGGAAAGTGGATTCACATGGAAAGTGACGAGGTGCATTTACGCCAAAATCATTTCCCTGGTTCGAGCCTGTCGCTACATAGCCAGTGAAACAATGACTCTATTGTGACAAAAAGTCTAACAAAAAAATGTGGAAAACATTATACACTTTTTTGTAGGATCATATCAACCATTCCTTATCCAAAGCAACAAAACCCCAACTATAACATAAATGATGAAAATGTTCAATGCAGCAGCAATAAGTTTACCATAACAAGCTCAAACTTAAATCAACTTATCCTTTGAATTTCGTTCTCATCCCAGGATTTCATCGACAGTTTCAGCGGTTAAACGTTGTTTGAGGCTGCCATCCGAAAAATTTTAAAACTGGTTCCTTAATATTTTTATTGCAAATGCTTTGCATATGAGTAAAATGTGATGGCTGAATCGGAAGTTATAGGCCAAAAAGTTTTTCTCAGTGATATTTCAAGATGGCATCACTATCACAGAGTTGCCCGCATTTCAAAATCACTTCTATCAGACCTGGTCCTAGCTATCACAAACATAACCTGTAAATTTCATGATGATCGGATTATCCGGTCGTCAGTCCTCGGGAACAGAAGTTTCGAGTGCTGAAAATAGTGAAAATAAAAATTCTTGTGCAAATCGGAATTTTGAAAATTTCAATTTGGCATGGTGGAGAAAGGTTAAAATTCATCAATAATGTGAATTTTTTGTCAAAAAGCAAAAAATTTTCAGGAGGGTCGATGATCTGAAGGATTTTTTTTCAGGAGTCTGCCGTAGCTACAGGGTTATCCGCATAGTCTTGAAAACCCATGTGTATTAAGTCTTAGTAAAATTTCTCTGTAAATTTCACAATGATCCAATGTTTCTGTCAGAAGTTATGACAAACACAAATTTGAAAAAAATCCTTGCCTACTTTTAGGCACTCAGTACCCACACACGTCTCAAAATTTCCAATTTTTTATCATAGGCAAGCTAACACATAATAAGTTTTCATTCCCAATACATTTTTTTTCACAATTTACACTGCATAGAAACATAGGAGTACATGAGAATTCACTAAAATGCCCGCCGCCGCCAACGGGTTAGAGATATCTTAATTAAATCGTGGACCTACCCACTATATACATCTATGTGAAAAGTTCAGCTCAATTGGATCGGCCACTCCAGAGATTATCGCCCTTAATCATTTTGCTGATATATATATATATATATATATATATATATATATATATATATATATATATATATATATATATATATATATATATAAAATATATATATATATATATATATATATATATATATATATATATATATATATATATATATATATATATATATATATTATATATATATATAAAGAAATATAAATTTTCGGCGAAACGAGTTTAACACTAAATTTTCTTCGAAAATCAGGTATTTTATTTTTTTTTTTATTAATACTAGATCCCTTTTGACAAGGATTATGTTGGCTTATGACGATTCGTATCAGCCATCGGTTTACGATAACACCCGTTTATGGTGGGTTTGACCTCAAATTTTTACTCTAGACAACACAAACACATAAGTGACTCAAAACAACGCAACGAACACGAAACCGCAGTTTAAGACACCTGATAAACGTATTATCAATTCCAGAGAAAAATTGTCCTTCGGAAAAAAACAAAAAATTTTTCAGCAATTTTCCGGCTACAACCTTCCACCACAAGAGCTAACACGCGTATGAAAATCAGGTAAAAGTTCAATGGTCGTATCATCTGTCGAAATGGTGACAACTGTTAGCATGCGTTCACACTGCACGAAACTGCTTTCCGCAACTGTTTCGCGTAGTGTGAACGGGCATATTTGTTTCATGCGAAACAAATTAGGAAAATTGCAACTGGGTGATTAATATGTACAAAAGATATTCGTTTCTGGACTTCCTTTATTTTTCTTTGTTAGCAAATGCGGGAGCAATACTCGCAGGAACTACTAACGAGCTTGATGGCGTATTTGTTTCACCCAAACTAATGGCTCGTCTGTTTCACACTTTCGTTGCGCGCAGTGTGAACACCAAGGGTGAGGAAATATCGTCTGAACGCTGGTTCGCGAAATAGTTTCGCGCAGTTTATACGGCGAAATTTTGTGATTTGACACTGTTAGGCTTTTTTATGTGAAGCTTTTTGAAATAAATAACTGTTTGCAGATGGGCCAGATATAATTTCCGTGCTAAAAAAATGCGATAACGTAGCATATTGGTGAAAAAGGGTTCCAAGTATGTCAAAATGTCATGGAAAATGTTGACAAGTGGCAGGAGGCTGTTTCAATATTATTTTGTTTTCCTTGCGTGAATTCCATACATGTTCTTTATATTTATAATGATATACATATTATTATAGACACTATGTTTTACTGAAAACTTTTTCCAAAACACTCAAGTAGAATCACCCTAGACTTAATATAGGGTTTATTGTTTGAGGCGAGATCACCTAAGTTCAATCCCAAATTCTTCTTAATCTTACTCATTCGTACCTGTGACGCAAATACAATAAATTTATATTATCATTTTCCATTTTTAAAAACAGATTTCTCGATTTTAAATGCACTTTTTGCAGCTTCGACGACATAATTTTCAAAGCTCTTGTTTTTTATTTTATTATATCAATGATTATACAGATTAGTATATAATTAATCTGATAGATGTACACGTATAAACTACGATGTTTATCTGCACACTATGAAAGCTTTTGAAATACCACCTCATGGAAACAGTTTATGTATAGTATTCTCACATCGCCAACATGTTTGTTGCACATCATACGATCAGACATTTCGAGAATAAAATCTAAATTAAGATGCCACGGGCAGTGAGTTGTTTATAAATTGACCAACACACGGACATAGTCGTCTTTGTTGTGAATTTAGCAAAATTGTTGCAACAAATGCGTATGTGAATACAGATGGGGTATGTACACAAATTCAACATTTTTTTTTCTTTGACTTTTTATTAAACTACTTGTATCCACTTTCGAGAAAAGATCTAATTTAAAAACAACGATACCTTAATTGATATTCTGCTTACCTACTATTTTCATACTATGCAGAAATAAAAAAACAGTAAAAAGTGCTAAATTTTAGTCTTGACATAATTCAAGGCTAAAATATATCTCTCTTTAGGGATGAAACAAAACAAGGATGTTACGTTAACGAAGAGAATGCATCAATTTAATATCATGCGAGACTGACACATCTCTCCAGCAAATTAAATTGCAAGGCAGCAAACTAGTAAAATCAGGACGAATTTATGTACCAATCCACTGCAAATATAATAAACACATTGCAAAATCTAACATTTACTGTGCCGCACAGCACTCCGAGGACACTGTACTATACTCATTTTAACATAATGATATAGCACAGAGCACTGTGTATGGGACTGTAAATGTATGTTGTGCGCTGAGTGCAATGAGCGAATCACTTAATCATTTTCTTACACAATAGCGTTTCTTCTGTTCCACTTACAGTTCGCTCATTGTTCTGACCTTTGGTCAGTCCCTGCTCCCTCATGATTACATAAACAGAGTCCACTGTATTTGTTTACATTTTTTTCTTCCTTCTGTGTCAGTAGCAAAGGTGACTCTGCTCTTCTAAAAGATGATCAATTAAGCCTACGTCATACAATTGTCAAAAAATATCTCACAGCCCTACAAATACATTTCCAAAATATATTGGTTAATAGGCCACTAACCGAAACACTGTGAAAAAAAAACAATTTAACACAAAAATTCATAGAAATTTTCCACTAGCAATAACATGTCTACAAGCGAATTACAGAAAGAGTATCAAAGAGTATCATATACAGTGAGTAATACAACCGAACGCTACTGTTTTCATGGCCTGCTGATGATCCGAAAATTCAGATTAAAAATTCCGGTCAATGCTCGTCCTTGATCGTGAAAACAGCGCAGCGCAAAGAACAGATAAATTAAGCAAATATATAAATGTTCGAAATGAGCCCGAAACGAAAAAACCAACACTTTGGGAGTGTAATAATTCTTATCGGCAAGACTCTATAATCCAAGCACCATACTCCTATGGTCCAAGTTGTTTGGTACGATTTGCGACTTTCAAATTTACTCCCGTAAAATATTTGGGATAATCTAAATTATTTTTGAATATTCGCGTATTTTCGTGGGAATCGGTGGGCGCATTTACAATAGTGGAAAATTTCGCCATTTAATATCATATGTATATGCATGCTTGTCGTATACGTTCGACTTAGAAAAATACAATTGGAAATGAGCTTAGTGTCGAAAATAGGAATATAGCAGATCCACAAATATAAATCTGAAATGAAGCTTCGACTTCCCTTCTTATCATGTCAATTAAAGCAATACCAAAGAAGCTTAGTTAATGCGAGATCCCAATTTAATCTTGATTCGGGATTATCCGAAATATAGCGTCGTATAAACAGGAAAATTGGAATTTGGATTTTCGGGATTATCTCGCATAAACTAGATATCATTTGCCGAAAAAGTGACGATGACAGTCAGAATATAGTATATTATCTGGCAATGGCAATATTGTTGCTTGATAATGGGTATGTTTACAGCGCCTGCTTAGTCTGCGGACTATACATCAAATTCGACCTAAATTCTTTAGTCCATTCACGTATTGTCTCTGCTGATCGAAGGCTGGAGCCGAAGAAATGCAAATTGGTTGTTTTTCTCCGAAGGACGTATGGTTCACGTGTTGTCAATTCTCTGGAATTGACCATACGTGAACCATCGTGTCGTATCAACGAGTCGGTAAAACGCAATTTGTGTTGTCTTTAAATCAACATTAAGTGTATAAAAGATAAAAACTGAGTGTTTGAAAAAAGAATTAATCGAGTAAACGTTGCTGGTGCCTGCAACTCAGGAAGCCAGGACAATTTTCTGCGAGAAGCAGGAAAGCCCGAAGGCCTACAGGCCTATCATGAGTGAAAAATTCGACTCACATATTCAGTCGAGTAAACCAGATTTACGTATCATGAAACTTGATTAGTTTCACTCGACTCGCTTATTTAGCCTTTCCATATCAAAATGTTACAAACTGACGTTTCGATACGCTTTTGTGCTTTTGCTGTGAGATGTGCCTGCGGCAATGGTGTCCTTGCTGTGAGTAAAATGATTACAAGCGTTAATTTTTTAATGAATGAAGGTAATATAGAATGTAGATTGAGTGTAAAACTGAGAATGGTGCGTAACTACTCAGATCCATTGCCTATCCCATGCAATAAATAAAAAAAGTAAAATATAGAATTAGTACGAATGCCGAGTTTTTTCGTTTTTTTCCAGAGCTATAGAGTAAACAAAGAGTTTTATTAACCTTTTGGATGTAATTAAGGATAAGTTTGTACGAAGGGTGCAGGCTTCGTCAGTGCCACCCATTATAAAAGTGGCAGGGTTTTTACCAAAGAAGCTTTGAAAATGATATGGTTTTGGGATTAGCGCAATTGGAAATGTTCGAAACTATCTCGGAATTCGTGAATGCAATGGAGCATAATGTTATTATAATTTAAGAAAAAAATCAGATGACTCAAGCTGAAAAGCTGGAAGCAAAACGGAAAATCTGGGAAAAGAATGTTCCAGGTGTGATTGGGTACGGTGTAACTGGGTGTGTTTATGGAACTGACAAAGAGATCGTATAGGCCCGCAGAGGGTTTCAGCATACATACAGTTCGGCATGTATTTTTTTACACTGAGAAAAGAAAATCAATTAAAATAATCACAACAAATTTTATTCAACTCATTGACTTCAATTTTGCTGACAAATAAAAAAAGCATCAATACAACACGCCAAAAAAATTGAATATCCAAAAACAAATTACTTCCGAAAAAATCTCACACTGTACATGGCGCTCGAGTAAATTTGAAATTTTGGTCGAGCAATCTATCACATAATCGACTCTCATGATAAGCCCTTTGTCTCTCACTCACACAAATTTCGAAACCGTCGACTAGCAACTCACAAAGTCTAGTTTCATGATACACAAATGTGAGTATTTCACTCGAGTTCGGGTCGAGTCGAGTTTCATGATAGGCCTGTTAATCTGCCTGTTGTAAACACTCACAGTACCCGACCCAAACTCGCGTTAGGTCAGTCCACGATTTCAAGCGACCTGACCTAAAATAGGTCGTGGACTATATCGGTGTAAACACACCCAACCTAAGAATTGAATTATACGCGACCAATAATAATATATGTATGGATGTATGTTGAATATAAGCTCGCATATCTCTCATTTGACAGAAAATCATTGAAATAAACATGTTTGAGAGGCAAATGAAAAGAACATTACACTGCACAAACTAAAATTAAACTAAATGACAGCTGTCACGAACAAACGGACCAAATGTACTTAGTCCGCGCTATAGGTCAGGTCAGATTTAGGTCACCCCCTGTCAACCAAGCCGATATAAACTCTGTGCATTTGACATTACCCATTATATATATATATATATATATATATATATATATATATATATATATATATATATATATATATATATATATATATATATTTATTCACCAAACAAGGTACAGAAAAAATCACATATACAATATCAAATAAAAATAGAAAGGTAAAGTAAAGTAAAAAGTAGAAAAACAAACAAATTAAATAAGTAACACACAAATTAAATAAGTAACAAATAAATTAATAAATAACAATCATGAAAATAACTGGAATCGGAAAAACCAAAATTATCAAAGCTGTTCCATCGTCTAATTTTAAATATGAACGCAAATTGACAAACAAACTTATCGAATAAATTCTGTTCATGCTATCTTTCGTAAACAGGAATCGAAATCAATTAAATTGAATTGAAATTATTGTATATAAATCAAAAAAAAGTAAACAAAAATATTGCTTGAAGCACGATCAAAGATCAAATTTACCAGCAGAGAGGATAATTATAAAATTTCAACAAATTCATCATGACTCTGGTCCGCCAAAAAAAAAACTTTCGCGCACCGAATTTAACGCGACATGCGCGACCGATTCCCCCGATAAGGGACAGCAAAATAAATCAATTGGATCTTGTTAAGAATACATTTTGTTAGTTAGCATATAGTTAGACTATGTTTTAGAATAATACGAGATCTGAGGCATGTTAGATCAAAGACATAGTTGTTTTCAAATACTATTTTCGAATGATGGCGACATTGTGAATTCGAATTGATGCATTTTTCATTGCATGTCTGGAACAACGGTCGGAACTATATACTTCCACATAGAGAGTAAAGAGCTCTTATAAGTTAAGAACGGACAAGAAAGTTACTAAAAGGGGTGACTAAATCGCAAGCTCTTTTCAGGTTTAGCACACGTTCAGGTGTTTGATTTTATTAATCAGCCAGTGCATTTGAATTTCCACACTAAATCAAAAAGCAAAGCAAAGTACTTTCACTACAATTCCTTTAGGGTCTTGGAGAGTGGAGGGGGTACAGCCATAGCTTTTTTTTCATTTTACGTATGTAAAATTGTTAGTTTAACGCCTCATTTCGCCCTGATTTGACTCAGGCATCTAATCAGGGCTAGATTTATTCAAAGCCGTAAGAGTTTCGATCCAGGGACCATGGTTTTTAAGCAGCCTGCTATGCTACACATGCAAATTCAGATTTATTTTTTACATATGCAAAGTTGATGTAAGTCAATTTCCCCCATCAGGTCTGACGCTGTTCACAAAAAATCAAATAATAGAAGCAATAGAACGTAGACCGCAGGTAACTCCCCCAAATAGAAACTAGGGACTACCAACGACCAATACGAACATTATGTAATTCCACAATATTTTAACCAGGCCTTGGCCAAATCGTCACAAACGGGATAGTTCCAACTATTATAATTGGAGTAACTTGCACACAAAGATGGACAAGCGCTTTTTGGGTGGCTCAGACTGACGAAAGATGGTAAACCGCCACATTAAGTATATTCAGAGTCGTCCTTACAGTTGCACTTAAAGCCAAAAATTTTAAAAATAATAACAATACGAAAGATGTTACTGGTGGTACTCTTAAAGTAAAAAGCTAAATTGAAAGTCGTGGGCTAGAGCAACTAGAGCTTTTGTAAAACATGTCCAATGATAGCTACTTTTTTGTTGACCAACTAAATTAAGGATCCCCAGGAAATGGGTTGGGATATTGATGCGTAAAGCGATGGAGTTATGAGCTGATTATCATAAAATCAAAATCCCTTCTTAGGTGGGGTCACCAAAATTATTTTTCGGGCCCCACATTGCACGCCGTTTGTAGCATAAAATGTTGAGGACATTTTATTCTGCAGCACAACACGTTGCTGTGTAACATTCAATGCAGCAGCCAATTCTGATTCTGTTTCATCTTTAGCAACTATAGCAAAATATCCCATCCATTCTTGATAAGTTGAATTTGATGCACTATTTCTTGCAATAAAATATTCTAATAAAACTTTCCGTAAACGTTTTGTCGAAATAAAATTCGCCATTTTCAACCGAGTGAAATAAACAAGTGCTTACGCTGAGAACAAACGTGATATGGGGCATTTCACGTGAAGCGGACAACGAAAAAAATTCGAGGTCCTGGATTTCGTTCATATTGTGCATAATGGTACTTCTAGAAGATATGAATGGGGATGCACAAGTTTTTGTTTGTATGAGGTTTAGTTGCCGAGTTATGGGCTTCTGAATAACTGACGAAATTGATGAAAGGTTTTTTTGGAAGCGGATTCTGAGATTCAAAACAAAATCTAAAAAACATTAAACATATTGATTGGTATAGAAAATAAGCTGTTCTTTTTAATTTTGAAATTAGATTTGAAAAATAATTTTTTTTTTCGATGTGAAACCGGAAGTAGACACTTCAACTCGTAATTTGAATAATTTGGACCAGGTTAATTTTGTTTATTTTTATAACAAAACAAAGCTTAAAGTAAACTTATTTTATCATAAAAGTTTTAGAATGGGATGGCCAGTAGTTTAGGAGGTAGGTGAATTTCAATACATAAAAGTCGCATGGAGCATTGTCCGCTTCACGTGACATGCCCCATATGCTAAAAATCAAAAGCTGGCGGTCACACCTGTTAAATACAAGTGTTGCCATCGATTTAAAAAATGACGGAGTTAAGGAAATAAGTCTGCAAATGATCAATCATTTGAATAATGCAGAACGTAGCCAATCGGCCACTAGAAAAAGGACATTCTTTGAAACAGGTTTCGGTTTGAAACTTCACACTCGATTGAAGATTCCTATCTTGTGAGGAATATCACGAGAATTTGATTTTTCTTCTGTGCTATTTTTTGAGTTTTAGTATCAATTAGAAACGGGATAGACATTTCACAATATCCGTTCAATATTCTAAAAAGGCTGGCCACTGTGTGAAGTAAAAACGTTATACAACTAATTAAGAACCCGTTTGTTGAGGTCAATATGCTAAATCCAGTAGTGAAATTGCTAGGGGCTCACTCGCAATTGTATTAACCGCCAAATTACAAAATCAAAACTGTTCAATTTCTGCTCAATTACTTAATGAACTTTTTTACGCCAAAGCAGTATGAGAATCATCACAAACAGGGTGTAATCTAAAGATAAAAACCTATTTGCAATGTGAAATAGACCCGACTATTTTTTCAAGTGCATGTGAATTAAGTCATGTAGTCCGTCAATAAAACGATAAACAGTACAAATATTAATATATTTGCTGGCATAGCAAATCCACAGTAATCTTATCAATCACGGCACATTCACGTATAATAATATTTACTACGAAAACGCTAAAATGTCATTCCAGTAACCTAATGTAAGTAATTAGAGCAACATGCATTTAGTTTTTATCTCCCTGGACGATTGGCCATACAATTACAGTACTGTGAGAGAACTTTGATTCGATCATCCAGACTCGAATTGATTGTTTATTTTCAGCATCTCTGCCTTTGCAAATATTGATAAGTCGTCGAGTTTATATATGTATAAATCAATGCGATAATCTACCGCCTTATCAGCACGACATAGCAAAAAGGTTATCATGAGCAGCATGAGAGCAGAATTAGTTCGCTGGAGCCAATCAGTGTGTGACCTGTGGAAAAATCTTTCTTGGACCTCGAGTCTACTCAGTGCTTTATCAGCAAAACAAAACTTTAATAATATTATTGGAATAGCGCCACTCATCTGGTGGATGCACTTTCGTGTGCTAGAAACTTGAGATCATTTCATTACCTTTAGACTCGCTTCGAAATTCCTTCGAATATGGAATCTCAATAACATGTTTTAGGGCAATACCATTATAGGTTAGGATGATTGCGTACGATTGAATCGCCGCTTATATTATGTAACTGGCAGCGAGCTGAAAACAAAATGTGTGTACAGTTGCAGTCGAGCCACGGCAGTGAGACAGAGTTAAAAAGCCGATTGGAACTGATACCTTGGCTGGTATCAGCTTTCCGAACTTGGGCACTACCACAGCAAGTAAGTGACACCTTATGCCCGTGTGGTCTTCTATTCATAGCAACTCACGGTTCACTGCACCCAGCAGTGCATATTCATAAACATGTATCGAGATAATCTGCATGTTCGCTCCACCACACGACCAACGCATATAGCAGGGCGATAAATGCGGGCTGAGACTAGAGATTCATGCACCGCCAGATGTACCTACATTCCTTAAGTCAATGCTATTTACCAATTGCTTTCAATTAGGAACTCCACGTTGAATTTAACATTTCTGATTTTGACTTCGCTGGAGTATACTTATTTGTACTTGATGGCTAGGTCTTATGCGTTGGAATATATGTGAGTTTAATCAAGAAATAACATGTTTGTAAAAAATTTTCAATTGTACAGAAAATATCATTTGACTTATATCTTTGCATCGAACAAATTTTAAGTAAATAAGAGGAGAGATGAAAGATTGTCAAAACTCGAATTGGAAAATCGAGCCACTATGTAGTAGTAAGATCATTAGTGAAGGTAGGTTAATGAAACGCAATGAGTTTAAAGATTCATTATGAGTATAAATGGTAAGTTTTATTTCAATCGAGCCATTCGTTTTTGAACTATCGTCGATCAAGCAACTCAATCTGGAAGAAAGTGTAAAATAAGGAGAAAATCGAGTATATCGCATTTCTCACCTAACATGTAAAGTCGGCTCAAAGCATAATGGAAGAGATTGCATCAGTTTACGTCATCATTTAAAACCTTAATTTGCAGGTGGCAGTCTTTTTAAACCAAGAAGGGATTCGAAGATCACCTACGACCAGAACGAAAGATGCTACACTAAAATTGAAAGATGCTAGACTAAAAACGAAACAGCTCCAGAAATGGTTGGAGTATCAGATTCAACCACTTTAAATATTCTTCACAATCATCTTGGCATGATTAACGTCAGCGCAAGGCGGGTGCCGAAAACGCTCACGCCGTATGGAGTGCTGTCGCGCGTTTTTAGGCCTCTGTAGGGAAGACAAGGACGGAGTATTGAGTCGAATCCGTTACTGGAGACGATACTGGAGACTAGTGTACGTTAAACATCGATAGTACTATCGATAATATCGATAGTTCAGAACTATCGAAAACCTCGATGTTTTTTTTTTGCAATCGATAGTTTTTGAAAACAGAAAAAATGCGTTAGGTAACATTTCGATATCATCCCATTCACTGTGAGTATTTACGTTTGCTTAGTTTTTCTCATTTAATAATATTTCTTTTTCTTGTTATTATAAATCAGCACAAACCAAAGATAGCAGACCAATCGTATATTTTGTTAGTTTTGCCACTTATTATTTATTGTAGAATGAAATAACATGAAGAAGGAAAAAATGTAAAATTTAACTGCACGTGAAAATCATACGCGTAGAAAATTGAGACTGAGTGAGAAAGAGTTCCAAACAGTGATTTTGCTAAGTGTAATATATGCAGCAATCAATACAAAACAAGTAAAAACACGAAAAATTAATCAGATCATTTAAAACGGAAGCATACATCATAGTGGAAATTATTTTCTGTTGAACCTATAGCAAAAACCCATGGTCCTAGTAACATCTTTGAGAGTAGTTCAACGAAATCTAGAACAATCATCAAAAATTATTTTGCAAGAGCGAAATTCTACGCAGATGATTCTGTGCGAAAAAATATTTAGATGAACTGTATAATTCGTATGGTTGTTTTGGACATAGTGCCTTTGCGGAAAGGAGAACATGAAGGCTTTCGGGATTTCATGGCTGATTTGGACGGAAAACATGCAATTACTGACACCAAATACTTCGAAGGTGTCAAAACGCGGGTTCAAAATGCCATAAATGAGGTTCAACACATTTGTTTATCTACTGATATGTGGATAGATCCAAACAAAGAGAGAATACTGATTTTTTTCAATGGCAGAAGTAAGTTGCATATTTATTTTATGCCTGTATGATCAATACTGTCGTTGGTGTAGTTGAAAAGACAAATATTCAGACTCGTTATTTCTTGTTTAGGCGAGAAATACTACACTAAGCAAATGGAACATTTGATCAAAAATAAATGCAATCATCACTGATAATGCTGCTCGCATGTTAATGCAAGCAAAATTTCTTCAATTTAATCATATTCCATGCTTTGCGCATACTTTAAATTTGACTGTGTCTGATATTTATAACACCTGATTTTCATTTTATCACAAAAAAATGCAAAGATATTGATACTTCTTTTCAATCGAGTTCAGTTGTTTCAGACATTCTGATAATTGCACAACGACAGCTCAACAAACCTGAACTGAAATTAATTCGGCAGTTCCATTCTTGTTGGAGTAACGCATACGCCAAGATCAAATGTTTCTATGATATCAGGCAAGAATTGACTTTGGAACTAGCCAAATGTGTAAAGACACCTGAAACGTTACTCGCCGAAGATTTGAATGTGCTGCCTAATACAATTCTGCTATTAGAACCATTTGATCTGGCTTCAACAACAATATCTAGTGCAAATTACATTACTCTTTCTTATATAACTCCGCTATTACGAGGGCTGGCTCTACAATTATCGAAAGTGGGAATTAACATAAAAAAAACACTGCTGGAAAGAATATTTATAATACTTTATGCAAGTCAGTGCAGGAACGATTAATACCGTTGGAGAAAAGGGCCCTTATGATGTTAGCCGCCATTCAGGATCCAAGGTTCAAAAAATAAATGAAGACGATGGAAATATAGCTGCCCTATCTCTTCAAATAGAATATACTTCTTTTCTGATAACGCAAAAGCCCGAGTCAACTCAGAGTATTTATAAATTTACAGGAGCTGCATCTACAAGCAACTGAACTGGTGAAACTGGGGAAATTTACTAACGAAGGAATAGTGGAAACCAAAAAAAGCCAAGGAGTTATTATTTCTACCTGAAGATCTATTCAAAGACAAAGCTTATAGCTGCCCCAATAGATAAATACCAAAACCTGAAGAAACCTCCCAGTGGAAACGACATTCCGAGTGAACGAATTTTTTCGAAAACTGGTGTAATTCACAGTGATCGCAGAAACCTCTTAAAGTCTCAAAGCGTCTCAATGAATTGCTTTCCCTAAATCAAAATGCTCAGCATTTTGGAAATGAATAAAACTCTATATTTCTGTGTTTCTCTATAATAGTAATTGAATTCTCAGTTATTTTTAAAAAAATTAACGAATCCTGGGTGTATATACTAATATCGCAAGACACATATACACCATCGATAGTCTATCGATAGCCTATCGATAGTTTTAAAAAAACATCGATATTATCGAAACATCCAACTATCGATGTTTAACGTACACTACTGGAGACAGTTATTTGCCTTCGATCACATTAATTTCGAGCAAAACGAAACGAAACGAAATTCCGCCCCAGGCTGATTTTGTATGGGATTTGACACTTCGTTTCGTTTCGCGTCGAATACATTACAGGGCTTGAGAAGGTAATCCTGTTGACCGATTTTAAAAATAAAGTCGCCTTCATAATCGGAGAATACTTCGCTTCAATTCTAGAGCGATTGAAAGAAACCATTACAGAAAGAAGAAGAGTAAAATTAACCAAAGGTGTCCTTGTGCACGACAACGCGCCCGTTCACAAGAGTCGTTTTGTGTTGGCTGCCTTGCATAATGTGGGTTTCGATATTTTAGATCACCAACTCTATAGCCCTGACCTGGCTATCAGCGATTATCTTTTCCCAAAATTCAAAAAGAAACTTAGTGGGAAGAAATTTTCAAACGATGAAGAATTTAAGGACGCAGTTTTGGCTTACTTTACTTAGACAACGTAGCTTATCAAAGCAGAGAATAATTGATACGGGAAACTCGGTCGTTTTGCGGAACAAGGCTCCGAAAGCAGAATAAAAATGGAATTGTTTTTGTGGGATGATTAAAATGCAATTTCTTCAATTTTTCTTACTACTTTCGAAACCACTCAGTTAAAAAATTTTCAATTTTAATCATCCCACAAAAACAATTCCATTTTAATTGATAGATCCGAAAAATGTATTAGAGTAGCAGGCAGATTATATAGAAAAACTTAATTATCCACCCTTGTACCTTTTACTTCTTTGCATTCTATAAAGAAAGTTTGCTCAAACGCTACCAATAGTTGTTTGGCATCAATTTATAATTTTAAATTCTTCTACTGATCTGGAAAAAAAGCGGACTGCGGTTGATTCGCAACACTTTTGTGCCTAGATTGATTCTATATTGTAACCTCTTTGTATTCGAATTAAAAAACACCTCTACACTGGTATTTAGTAATCTTTCTAGCAACCATTTCGGCGTACAATGCAATTTATATAATACGACCTGCCCTAATTTCCTTCTCTCACGTATCCATTTCTTTCTTTACGGCGACGGAGCATTGATTAGAAGTTCCATAAAATAGGTATACATAATTTAAATTTGATTATACTGGCCCGCATGCCAATATTTTGAAAATACGTGATAATATCACGCAAGAATACACATACGGAAATCCACCAGAGAGGAAAGATATTCACTTATATCGTACGAATTTCAATAGCTTTAACACACAATCTTAACATGTTTTATTAAGATTAAAAATTTTAAGGTTATTTAAATGTTGCATAATTTGGAAAAATAGTCCGTTAATTCATCTTGGCAAGGCCACTTACATGTCACATACAACCATGTCACATACAATAATCCATCAGCTACGAATGATCCCCGGTACCAAAATCCTAAGGACTTGGGAAATCATTACCGGCAAGGTCAAATTTTACTAGGTCACATCGCTCAACCAAAACAAAGACGTCATCATTAAATACGATTCCAATCAGCAAATTCACAAAGTCATACCCGTTATCTTCGGAGTTAGAATAACTGCCACTAAACTAATTTAAACAACTAACAAATCTAGATAACAGAAAAGTAGTTTCGTTTATGCTTACTTTCACTTTCCATAAAACAGTTGACGTGACCGTATGGCGCAGCAATTGTATCCTCGTTGCATTCACCTCTGGAATCTATTATCTCAGCTGGTTTTCGTTTCGTAGACAGCCGTGTAGATGTCAACATATATTATATTTCGCAAACACTTTTCACCTTTATCTAATTTATTTTTAACATTTTTATTTTTCTGCTAACATTGCTTGAAAGTCGACATCAAAACAACTGGAGTTTTGATATCGCTGCCGGTGAGATATGGAACGCACTTCACCTGATTTTATCTAGCACTTGATTAAAATTAGAGGTGCCTTAAGAAAATTTCTTAAAAAAATTGATTATGTGTTGAACCGAACAGAAATTCTTAACTTTTATTTACGGAAGATGCAATTAACCGTTCACACGCACTTTCTCATCGCTCGAAAAACCCATGATGGACCACTAGAAATTTGCCAGACAACACGTAACTAACTATTAAAATTTAAATGAAATCGGACTATCAAGAATATATTAGAACATATCGTCGCTGTGAAATCAAACCGGCATATCTGCAAAATACACATTTTTCACTAGAGCGCTTTAAAGTTTTCGCATGTGGGCTATTTCCACGTGAATGCAAAGCGGCAAAACACCATTAGACGGGTTTTTATTCAACTTTACGATATGCCGGTGCGACATAAAAATAGAGGGGAAAATAAGGAATTTTTTGATACCAAAAACTCAAAAACTCAATTTTTGCAGATATGCCGGTTTGATTTCACAGCGACGATATGTAGTTGCGGCGCTAAACAGCCAATAGCAGCGGCAAGACAACGCAACGGCGACGAAAACGTATTGAACACTTCTCGTCTCGATTGAGAGCAACTGAAGGCAAGCAAGACGTTTTCTGTTCGGAAGAATCTCCCAAACTTGACTGCTCCTTTCGTGATATGTAAGTGTCAAACCAAGGGCATCGCAAGGTCGTTGCGTTCGAGAATCTCGCCCTCGCCCGGTTGGTGGATTTCGGTTGGTTTTACGTACGATTTGACTCGAGAGTCGAGACCCGTCAGAGCCAGCTCTCGCCTCTCGCTTCGCCGCTACATAAAATAATATTCCGTTTGTTTATATGTACGAAGCGGCAGTTAGTATGGGAGCCGGATCATTGTACTGTCTGTTCAGAGCTGCCAATTGGCGGAATTTTCTTCCACTATAATCGAGCCATAATAACAGTAATCAGTGCTTTTCTACATTCGCCGTGATAAACAGCGGGAAATATGCTGATATGAAGTGCAAACATCAACATGGCGGCATGTCAAATCGATAGCCACTCCACAGGTGTAGAAAGCTGGATTTAATCATATCAAAACGAATCGCGTTGCTCTCTAGATTTCCTTATCTTTTCGTCCAACCAGTAACGACGATATCAAAGAATTTTACTTGACTCGTTAGAATAATCTCGACATACATACTTAGATACGACAAAATCCGTCTCGCTGCTTCCATTTTAGATATATAAGCATTTGCACAAGTACAAGAACGACAACTCGAAAACATCAACGAAAGTGAAAGCAAACATCTGTATCAGTCTATCAGATGCATTCCTGGGTGAAACGTGTTCTAACTCTAGGCAGAATGGAATTTAGCTGGCAACTCTCTTATCAGAGCGAAAAAATTCGTTCGAATTCGTCTTGGCCGCAACGGGTAGCAAACAGGAATAATAAATAGGAGAAAATCACAGACAAAATATTCAAATGATTATCAGCCAGAGCAGGGTGTCGCATATGCATATGTATGTACCTGTGAATACAACAAGATACCGAATAAACGCATTTCTTGAATATTTTTTAACCTACCCATTTCTACTCATATCTTGGTGATGCGAAATAATGAGAATGGACACAACACCGATTCTTTCGCGAATCTTGCGAACTCTTCTAGTTAAGATGGTTTTCTTGAATCGCTGTCGAACTAATCAGCTGCTGCTGCAACTGCAATCGAGCTCGCAAATGCAGTTATCACGCAGAGGCAGAAGCCGGACAGCAGATAATGAAGCAACGGTGATCATTCCTTAGGCCCTATTTACACTTGCGTCGTGTAATAAATAAAAGGTCGATAATTGGACCATTTCTCAGCTGCGATTTCTAATCTCTCTTTTATATCTGTGTGATGGACGCATGTGTAAGCAGGGCCTTATAGTACAAGCTTGTGACGCACTCACACATGTATGAATTATGGAATCACGCAGATTTTAGATACATTGGGTTGGCATGTGATATCAGATGGGGCCATCATTTATCGCTGCTTGTCGGCGCACGGATGAGCTGAGCGCGGGAAGAAGAGAGGTGGAGGAAGATACAGGACAACTAGAACTATCAGTGACCCGGTCAGTGATGCCAATTTAGCTATTTTGTAGCTAGATTTAGCTACAAAAAGAACCTGTTTAGCTACACAATTTTTCACTTAGCTATTGGCTACAAATTTAGCTACTAATTTATAGATTATAAATAATCTACATTTTTGCTTTAGTTGCATTAATTTTCACTAGTTTATTGATATTTAAAACACTTAATGCTTGAAAACAATCTCCTCAAATTCTAAGGTAAAACCTAATGTTTTAGGCAGATACAATAGCAGTTGCTTTCAATTTTCTCGGTAAGCTTCATCATACAAACATACTAGCCTCTGCTGTCCAAAATATCGCAAATTTGTGCATTATATTTTCACCCGAGGCAAATTTTTTCTCCCGATGAGTTGGCAAAGTACAAAGCAAGATTATCTCTTTAAAGGCGGCAATTTTTCAGAAACTTAAACATACATATATATCGTTCAAAGTCAACTCATTGAAATATAGGCGGTTCACTGTCAAAATGTTGCTAAAGTCTAATGCAATAAATGGTGCAATGATGTGAATTTACGATATCACTTTCTACTATCGTTCTTACACCAAATGGTTATCTTTCCCAACATCAATATCTATTTCTTGCTGCACATAGAACAATAATAATCTTCCACGAACAGTATTATTTCTTTCGTTCGGTGCAAAGAAAAACCTTGAGTTTTAGCTCATTAGCTATAAATTAAAATAGGTAAGACAAACGAAATGTTTAATATAGAATACACCTTATCTGCCTAAATTTGAAAACAAGAACGGAAAAAATTCATCCGTATCCATAAAGTAGCAATAAAACGGAGACAATGCAATAAATGCAATGCTATAAATGGTGCAATGAGGTACATTTCCGATACTACTTTCTAATGTCGTGTTCACACCAAACCATTTCGACCAGATGGCTATCTTTCTGGGCAGAGAGCAATAATAATCATCCAGCAACAGTATTATTTTTTTCGTTCTATGCAAAGAAAAGCCGAGAGTTTTAAATCATTAGCAATAAACTAATATATGTAAGACAAACGAAATGTTTAATATAGACAACCTTATCTGCCTAAATTTGAAGACAAGAACCGAAAAATGCACCCATAGATATAAAATAGCAATAAAACGTAGACAAGGAATTCGTACAAAAACCTAGGAGAAATTAGAAATCGTCTTCAGCAGTGAAACCACTCGTTTTCTAGCAGTGAGATATTTTTTGATTAATATAAAAATATAAATTTGTGAGAAAAATAATACAAAGTTTGATTCTGGAGCCTTGCGATAACATCGGTTTTTTTATTGTTGAATTTAGCTTCACTTTTTAGCTATAATGTGAACATTTTAGCTATTTTTAGCTATTTTTTCCCTCAAATCTAGCTACACCGGCTGGAAAAAAGTTGGCAACACTGGACCCGATTTTGCCCTCAAAGCACGCGATCCTAACTGCAATGCCTATGTACGCAAAACAAACAGCATTGTCCGTAATATTGCAGATTGCACCCCCTTTTGCAGGTACGTATAGCCTTCCGTTATGTGTGCTACACTTGCAGGCAACACAATCCACTCTAAAAACGATGCACCTACACAATAACGTCTTCGCAACAACAGAAATTGCCTCGACACTCCCACGATTCTGCTGTTGTTTGTGAACATCCACAGGTCACCGTCATTCATCGCAGCCGCTGCGTATTTCTGGCTACAAGTTAGATTTTTGCATCCCCACATAAACTATGTATTATATCTCCATACTATTAGTACATAAAAGCTACACGTGTCAGCTGTAATTTTCTTATACCATGCTACTGATTCGGTTGGTGGTACTACAACTCCCGAGTTAAGATGGCGAATTGAAATGATTTTACCATCTCTATGCCAAAAAAATCCCACAAGATTCGCTTTCCCCTGAAAATTGATAACCTGAGTCAGGCGATAAGCGCCTCTCTCTAGAACGACCTTTGCAGGAACGGAGCTGTGCCACATATACATAACATGCTTATATGTAGATAAGTATATTCAATACTATTCGGCTTATCTTCTGCTCGGGCAGAGTGGCCAGATATTTGGGAGAAAATATAGCCCAATTTCAAATTTTCATATCCAAAAATTTAAATTCTTTCAAAAGAACACATACGCCAAATAATTCCTTTTGCGGGTCTCCAAGCGACAATTCGCGGAAAAATTGAAATGTGCTTTAAAATAAAATGAATATTTTTTTTTTACAATGAACTGGATACGATATTCATATATAATGTTTATGTGTACATATATATTTTATGAATACAGTGAAACCTTGGAAAGGGACCACCTCGGCATCGCAATATTAATGGTTCCATTTCGCAGGTGGTCCGATTTTAAAGGTTTAAAAATACGTTGAAGATATTTTTCCTAACTATTATTTTTGTCATAGGTTACTGCAAATTACGCTCACATTTCACCAAAGCATACATTGTATGACTCTTGAAAGTGAGTTTTTGTCCAAGAGGATCCCTAGATAGCGAACAGAGTCTGGATTCCAGTTAACGGAAAAGCTATTTAAAGTCAGAGGCATATTAGGTAGAAGGCAGGGTTTCCGATTTCTAGAGAAAAAGAGGGCTTCAGTTTTATTGACATTAATTTTCACTTTCCATTTGACATAATTCTGATTTATAATTCTGTGTATCTATTTTCTAAGGTAAACTTAATAACATCTGGGTGTGCTAAAGAACAGAGCAATGCGGTGTCGTCAGCGAAAAGGCTGATTGAACAAACAGAAGATTTGGGAATATCACTTGTAAAACTATTAAAAAGGATCGGGCTGAGCACCGATCCTTGAGGGACTCCAGCTAAAATGTTATACTTAGTGGAAGCAGTTTCATTTATTTTGACATAGAAAGTTCATGACAAGAACTTGTAGAAAGTTCATGACAAGTTTGATAAGATACATTGGAAACTAATAGTATTTTTCATTTATATTCTATAACTAACAATATTTTTCATTTATTCTATTTGGATGAATATCGCTAAGTCAAGAGTTTTTAATTGATCCCAAGGATATTTTCCCCTCTTTTTATGCAATAGTAATAGTAAACTCCATATTTTGCCAACATTTGGAATAATGAGATAATTTACCTGAAAGCATATGTTATTGTGGCAGATATTCACGTGAAAAATATACATAAAAACAATATCAACCTCCTATATTCAGTGAGTAATACCGCCCAAACAAACCAACCAAACCCAATAAAGAACATAAATTATCCAATACAATGCATATATATTACTTTCGATTCGATTTCGATGTATCGAAATAATCGATATTTACATTTCGATATATCGCAAAGTATCGATATAGTTTCGATAAATCATATCGGAACAAATATCGGTATACTTTTTACATGAACACCTCGAATTCAAATATTTATTATTATCGCATCTTGAGTATTTATTACAGGAATATAAAATGCAGAATATAGGTTTTTCACATGAATGTTCTACAAATGCTTAATTTTCACAGAAACACATGTTCAGTTTAAATATTTAAATTAATTAGATATAGAAGTTTGCCTCTCTACGCTCTTAAGATGTGACTGATCCATTAGAACTGCGCAACCATTTAGTGTTTGCAAAACTTAAGGTATGTTCCTTTAGAGATCCTAAGCTTTGATGTTCCGTATTTGCTTGATTGTGATGAGAAGGGAATTAGTATTCTGCTGACGAACTTTATCTTCTGCTTCGGTATTATGCGATTTGAATTCACTATCGGAATTAACAAATGCTGCTTTGGATTGTTCGACTCCTGCCAAATTTTGGATGTCTGCTGGAGCATTTGAATTCTAGTCGCTTTGAATTTGAACTCTCCTCACGATTCCGCTTTCAACCCTCAGATTTCGAGGGAGCCCACATTTTCAAAAATACTTTTGTAATTGTAAGTGGAGATTCCAATCAGATCGTAGAAGTAGCATCAGTATTTTCCAGAGCACACAATATTGAGATTCAGCATTTACTTTTATGTTTGGTATATAATTTACTTTTATGTTTGGTATAATCCCCTGTTGCGGAACAGCTGTGAACAGCCGCCACCACAGCAGAATTTTAGCCAGACCTGCTACCCTCCCGTGACTCAAGGTGCCGGCCAGTCACCGGTGCGGTTGGTATGGTGAGGGGCAGGTCAAGCCCTAGAATTCAGTTGTGGTGGCGGCTGTTCACAGATGTTCTTTAACAAACGGCACCCAAAAATTCGTTTTTTTCTGATTTTCTCTTTCCAGTTTTATTCGTTTTTTTTACTTATATCGCAATGAGCGTTTTTTTTTATATTTTGGCGAATTTTATTAATTTAACTTGTATTTGATGAATTTGGTTTTTTTAACTTATTTTTCCGCTTATTTTTGAATTTCATCTTTTTTTCTGACTTTTCTGGCTTCGAATGAATGGTCTGATAAGCTGGGGTGACACTTGTTCCCGGAAGCACTAGATTGCCTCCGCAATTTTTTTTTTTTGTTCTTTGGCCGTGATTGGCGAAACATCAGATAATTCATATTGGATTATGTTTAATTAATACATTTCATTTCTACTTCGTATAATTTCAACTTTTAATTTTCTTATTTGTGTACGGTCGCTACCACAACAGTGGCGCCTATATAGCTGTTGTGTTCGTCAATTTATGAAACAGGAAGATTGTACAGTGTTTCTGGACTTGGTGGGAGTAATGTCGTCACTCAAAATCTTCGCTACCGAGTCGCTTAGCTTGACTAAGCCAATGCCTTCTAGAAGTACGGGCCGTCAGGCTACGTAATCGTTCTCGCCGTGACGTCATGAGTTTAAGAAATTTGACATTTCCACGAGGCAGTGCCGATGTACACGGAGATTTCACTTGCGGTTTTTTGGTTAAAATATGAGTAAAACGTTAGTTTTTTGTGCGTGGACGCGTTATAATAATACTATTTAGTCATAACGTATACTTTGTACCAATTAATTGTATCGCGACAGTAAATCGACCCGAACCATCACTTAGCCTAACACCAACCGATAAACATTTCGTAGCGAATTTTCCACGTTATACCGCAGGCACCGCATTAATTTGTGATTTAGCTGTTCACTAGCACTGTTCTGCAGAAACCAATTTAGTTTTCATTTCACTCACTTTAACACAACCCGTACAATCAACATTTTCCCGCGGACGTCCCATAAGACTACGTGTGTTTTTCGCGACATTTGTCCCGATGCTCTGACGTCATCATTCTGCATTACGGCCCGTACATCTAGAAGGCATTGACTAAGCAATTTGAATTGAGTGGTGCCTCTACACTCTCATCAAGTTTGGGGTGATTCCGTTGATGCCTTGCGGACCCCATATCCAGCCTTTGCTATCGATGCCTAAGTGGCATCTATTTTGGATTGGGTGTTCCCTTTTGGCATCTTCTGGATTGCTGCTTTTTTGGTGTGAGCCTTGGTATTTGGTGTGAACCTTGGTATTGGCGTCATTGTGCATAAAAATAATCAACAATTTTCTTATAGTTGTTTTATCTATAGCCCGTAGTTGACCCAAAAACAACTAAGGAAAATTGTTGATTTTACCAAGATGTTTCTTTCAGAGTAAAAATTCTAAAAAATAAGAATGAAATTGTGATGATAGATGCGAATATGTTTAACATGTTTATTTATCGCACGTGTTATATTAACATCTACCATCTTTCAGTTCGCTTCGATTTAAAGATTATCCGTTTAATTCATGCACGCAACTTTTTTATAGATAATTTTCATCTTCGAGTTTGGAGGTGATTATTAATCATAATATCTGCTGATATACAAGTCTCATACACATAAACATATTTTAAAAGAAGAAAACGCTCAAGTACCTCGTCACAATGTGAACATCCCCAATGCATAAGTCTACGCCGCTGGAGTCAATGAAATTTCATGATTCATTATCCGAATCGAAATTACTATTTTTAAATGTTTGCTGTTTCTCGGGGTGGAACTGCGTCAAGTACATATGTACTTACAGTGAAGTCCATCGAATAGGCCACGTCAACGGCAGTATTTTCTTGGAATAAGGGCTAGTGTTAATAGAAAACCATGGCGTTATTAATCTGACTCCTACTATTCAATCTGAATTCCAAGAAAACGTGAAATTTGGCCACAGTCTTTGGCGTTTACGTTTTAGTAATGGCTGAAAAATCACATTAATTTTCAACTAAATTTTAGGTAGCAATATTTCAGTTCATATTGTCAAAATTGTCTTGTTTTTTAACAGATATATGCCATTGAAATTCATCTCCTTGATGCCTTAAATATTACATATCTGTTCATTGATTGTTCCACAAGAAAAACCCCTAGTGAGGAGGCCCATATTAGAGATGAAGCTTATATACTGGAACAGGTATTTTTTTGGAACAGGTATTTTTTGGAACAGCCAGTACCTAGTACGAAATTCAAAAATACTAGATACGAGTATTTTTGTGAGCTATACATGTAATCAAGAATTGACCCAATAAATTTCCTCCATTTGGTTCAATCAATCAAACAGAAACGTAATAGTATCCTAATATTAATATTTACTCGCATTTCATACTTGCAAGTACTTTCATACTCACGAGTATTTCGTACTTGCAAGTATTTTCGCACTAGCTAGTATTTCGCGCGTGCGAGTATTCAATACTAGCGTACTTGTGAGTATTTGATATTTGAGAGTATGGTATGTAACACCTGCTGATATGATATTGTACTTGAAAAAAGGTTGTATTTAAGTACTCGTACTTAGAATGATTTGTTTTGGGTATTTGATTCGGATGTATTGGGAATGGTAGAAAAAATTGAAAATTTATGTAATTTTTGATTTTCGGCATTGATGCCATTACCGACTATTTTAGCCAAGAAAAGTTTGGTATCAGAGGCCGATCGACGAAAAGTTATATCAGTTGGCAACAGGATTACTTGATCATGTCTAAGTAAATTTATCGACTTTGGTAATTTGAACAAATAAAGGAGGTGTTTTGGCTCCTAGATTGAAAAAAAACTTGCCAAATAAATAACCGACCGTTGGAAAATTGCGAACAAGCTGCACAGACCAATGACTCGATATCCTTTGAAGGTCATCTTGCAACATTCTAGCTTTTGAACTTTGTGTTTGGAGGGTTGGGGGTGCATATCATACCGTTTCATTACATCACTGCAAATCGTATGTATTGTATGTATATATGTACATACTTCAAAAATTACTAGCTAGCATTTTTGGAACAGGTATTTTTTTGTACTCGTATTAGTTATATCTAGGATGTGAAAATCCTAGTACGACACTTAATTCGCTATAAATGCGACACTTAATTCGCTATGTGTCGTGACACTTCTATTGAAGAGCGAGAGTTAATAATAAACCATTTCAAGGACGGGAAATCTCACCAAAAAAAATTACTGAGATTGTTAAAAAGAGTGCTTCAACGGTGCAGCATATTATTGCACGTTTTGTGCGCGAAAATCGTGCAGGAAAACAAGTCAAAAAAGCTCACAACAAAATTTTTTTTAAATATTTTAGGGCCACTGTGAAATACGGAGGTGGACATGTTATGATATGGGCATGTATGTTGCGAGCAGGGGTCAGAAATCTGGCTTTCATCGATGGTATCATAGACAAAGACTAGTATTTGAATATTTTCAACGGGAACTTACTACAAAGTGCAGAAAAATTGAATTTAAGGAATAATTTTCGATTTGATCAAGACAATGATCCTAAGCATTTCTACCGATTCGTTGAAACATGGCTCATTTGGAATTGCCCACATATTATTCAAACACCTCCGGTCTCCGTACTTAAATGTAATAGAGAATTTGTGGTCAGAGTTTGATAAAGGCATCAGGAAACACCCAACTAACAACAGACAGGACCTAAAATGAGCTTTGTAGGAAGAGTGAAACCAAATTCAGCCAGAGTACACGAAATCTTTAGTGGAATCGATGCCCCGCAGATTCGAAGCGGTTCTTAAGCAGAAAGGCAATCCCACAAAATACTAGAAATAATAGTTTTTAATTTTATAATATATTAAGGACTTGATACAATTTTTTTTCTAGAAAAAACTGTTTCACATCATTTTGGCTGTGAGGCCAAAATCGGCACTTATCTGGATTTTTATTAGTTTTTTCGTAAATCATTTTTTTTTTGTTTGTTATATTTTCACTTAAATAATAAATAAACATATCTGCAGTTCCTCATAAATTTTTTTCTTTATTTCATTCAGTTTTCGTAAGATAATTGGCCACATCATTTTGACTGTCACCCACAGTAGGTGTCTCTTAAAACTATTTTGTTCGATTTCCATTTAAAAAGCAAGTTGACCAATTACAAAAAGAAACGTTTAAAAATAAAAACAATACAATTCAAAGCCATAATAGGCAGGAACGAAATGCATAATAAATCAGAAGCAAGCTGCAGGCTGTTATCGATGCAGAATGTGGAATGGAAGTGAGTATACTTATAAGAAATAGGTACAAGGCAAACTCTGTGCTTCTCAAGGAAAGGAATGATTAAGAGAGACAAATATGCATTATAAGATAAATAAGGAAAATTATATTTAAAAAGTAGAGTGCAAGTGAATCTTTGCTAAACCGATTTGACAGCATCCTATAGGTCTGTTAAAAGAAGATATCAGACTTGACTTCAGTATTCAAATATACATGTGGAAATGCTAAAAAAAAAACAATGTGGCAGGTACGTATAACAAAGCCAGCAATCCATGGAACCTCGCTATTCTCTGGGTCAAAATAGAGCTGGCAATGATAGTGTCCACTTTAGATTGACTGACATGTATCCGTTTGGCGAGCGGCCTCCAGAGCACCAAGCCACCATGGTACATCATCATTGAAGTTCCATTGAGTAGATGCCAGCTTTGAAAACATTGATAACATTTTTAGCGCGTTTCGCAATATTTTCGGGTCTCGTACTATTTTTACTGATAACAAATATCATTTTAAATTTACAACAAAAGTAGCTGCAAATCGAAAACGATTGCGTTTTTTTGTAGACCCTACTCCATATGATACACATATGCTCCATGCGCATTCATTTCGAACTGTAATCTGAGCCTAATGTTTCAGATGGAGTTGGTAACGCCGAGAAAGCGCATATGCATCATTTAATTAAATACAACGGAAATACTTGTACTTTTTGTGGTTTCCAGTTCGAAAATGCGAATGTACTGTACGACACGAAAACGCCGAACGAATTTATACTGTACCTAGTCTGGTTAGTTGTGAGTAGCATGTATAGCAGTTGTGTTTAAAATGATAGATTGACCGATTTACTATTAATTACTTCGTTTTGTTTCTGAAACTGGCGCGTAAACACATGAAGTGAGTTTATTAATTTACAGTCATTAGAATGAACGTCATGATCGCCTGAAAGCGCCGTCATAACTCCTTCTATACAGTACCCATAACAAAGCCTTGCTAATATCAACCCAAAAGAAAAAAATATGTACATATATAATTTGAAATTTTGAGTTGTATCATACTTAAATACAAATGTTAAGTGCATTCAAAAATCTGTCATAATGTCGGTATTGGTTTTGCGGTCTTGGATCAAAAATTTGTGCAGTGGTATGTAGTGTATTTGAAAGTATATAACCTATTGTTTTTTTTTTCATTTTATTAAATAATATGAAACTTCGAAACTGCGAATTATTATCGATTTATTTCGGTGGTTATTGGTGAAACTTTAACTACATTCTTTACATTCTACATCCATTGTAGCGTGAAATCATTGTAAACTCTCAATAAAATTTGTATAAGAAATACATATTAGTAGTGAACACTAAATATAATCATGATAAAGCACAGCTAAACTCGACTACGTGTTCCCCATAGCCGATACCGATAGATATCTGGCTAGTATGTTTGTGTTTTTATGGTTGCGTGAGTGTTTTTGTTTGTTTGCTTGTTTATCATCATTGTGTTGTCTTCTCGTCTAGTTTCTATATTTTTTTTAAGTATTCTTCTTCGATTTTTTACCCCTGCTACCACTACAGGACGAGCAGGGATCAAAAATTGAAATATAACTTATAAAAACGTTCAAAATATACACGATATGACAACACACTGAAGTTAAATAAACAAACAAACACAAAACACTCCCAAAACAAACATACAATCACAAGAACACAAGCATACCAGCCAAACATCTATCGCTAAAATTATCTAATGGCGCAATTACACTCTCGCCAGGACATGGCAAACGTAGACGAGGTGAGAGTGTAAATGGTCTCCTCGCCTATTCTCGGTTGTTTTTTTCATGGCAAGCACGGGTTTGTAAATGGCTTCCTCGTCGACTCTTGCCTGTTTTATGAAGGGATAATGAGCATTTTATGGCAGTAAAGTTACAAGCACCATGTACAAAACTGCCAACATAATCACCCATTATTCATCTAGAACGATATTTCGCACGTGCAAATATAATTTTGGCACATCCTCTATCATTAGTTTTGGTTTATTAGGAAGTTTGTATGTTACTGTACGAAAACATAAAGATACTATTTTGCTTACTGCTCAAAGTTCTATACTTATGTAGTTTATGTGAGATCTCAATTTAATCCTGATTTGGGATTAGACCAGTCAGAACGTCGTATAAACGGTCAAATCCGGATTTAAGCTTAACCCCAAACAGTTGGGCTCGCATGCGAAATGTTTCATTTTCAATGATTTTTCAACATGGCGGCTTTTGGTAGACGCTGTGCATTTGGTCTGTCTTCAATTATCCTTTTTATGATAATTCAATCTTAATTTGGAACGTAGCCTCATAAAAGACAAACACGAGTTAGTAATATGTTCAGCTATCGCTAAATCTCTCTCGGTATCTGTAACTGAAATGATCAACGTGACCTAAAATCCCTGTCATGTCACAATCATATAGTACAGTTTCTATGTTCGTGTAATCTATTTCGAAAAACAAGTTTCTATGGATATACGCAATTCGAATTTGAGAAAATCCACATTCCAATTTTGACCGTTTATACGCCGCGATATTTGGGATAATCCCAAATCCGGATTAAATTGGGATCTTGCATAATCTAAGTCATAGTGATTTCTCTTGAGCTTTACGTATGAAAAAGCTCTGCACAAATAATTCTGACATCGTCTGTATATATACATAGTACTTTTACCATACGCTGATGCGAAAAAAAATGTGAAAATTATATATGTATGTGTATTTTAAATACTCATGTGAACGAACTGTTTTTGTCTGTTGCCTAAAATAAAATTTATGTTTTCATTTTATTTTTACAAATTTTTCATGACCAGATAATCAGCTGACAGTTTAAATGGAATTTGTGGATAAGATTATACTGATGTGTACAAAAGAAAAATGATTTCTGATTCTTGAAATTTTAAGAATTAAAAGAACAATGTTGATGAACGATTGAACAAATGCTTGGTGCAATATGATCATCATTACAAAATGCATTTGTGATCGGATGTGCACAATTTCCCTACTTTCCACTATTATTCCTCAGTTTATTTGTAGAACCGTCATCTTTGTCAAATTCATGTAATATATTTTAAGTGCGTCTAGTGGCCCATTTCGAAAGCGAAAACATGCCGTTAGACTCCCACATCTGCCCCTTCAACTGGTTAGAGCCAGATTGAAAAATTGCAACACGCGCCTTATCCCCTGAGTTTTAGATTGCTATATGTGAGCATGTGCGGGTTGAGTCTATGAATAAAGTAATGTTTCTAGCGTTAGTAGCTGTACTAGAGTCATTCGAAAATTCAACGTTTTGATGTACGATTTGACGGTATTCAAATAAATGTGATAGGTACTATTCCTAAAAAAAATGCATTTAATG